>CM060900.1:394676131-394751131 GCA_030762935.1 Hymenopus coronatus
TACACCACACTGCTGCAAGAACCGCTGACAGAACCTAACTCGTGCAGGGTAATCTGCTGGTGACAGGGCCTGTACACGTTGCAAATGATAAGGATACAATTGATACTCTTCAACAGTCTCCAGACAGTCGTATGAGGAACATTAACTTGCAACGCTAACCGTCGTGTGCTGATAGAAGGAGTCCTGTCCACAGTCCCCAGAATCTCCTCCTGCACTTCTGGAGTTGTAGATCTTGGTCGTCCCCTTCCCAAACCAGGAGAGGTGAATGTTCCATACTCGCACAGACGGGAATGGAGACGTACAAATGTCTTCCGATCTGGACATTGTCGCTGTGGGTACCTCTCCTGGTACAAACGACGAGCCAGCGCAACATTGCCGTCCGCCTTACCGTACATGAAGTGTATCTCTGCCAGCTCTTGATTTGAATACATGTCGCACAGTCTTAACGTCTAAAGAACACTGAATGTAACCTTCCTTAGAATGACTATCAGAGCGCCCTCCTAATGTCTCCTCTGACGGCAAAGACCTGCGGAAAGAAAAACGTTCCAGTGAATTCCAATGTTGTGAAGGCCATAACTCGGAAATGAAGCATTTCCGGACATGAACTATTTTGATTGTCTACAGGTGGGACTTTCAATGTTGTAAAGGCCATAACTCGGAAATGAAGCATTTCCGGACACATGTTATAATGAACTATTTTGATTGTCTTCATGTGGGAAATACATACCTGAAATTATGCCCCGTATTTTTGAAATATTCTGTATTGAATGAATGGCATAAATCTGAAATCTGTTTTGAAACAAATAATTCAGGCACGATTTAACGTATATGCACCAAACATGGCTACCGCACTTTTTTATAGGCATAAGATGTGGTGAGAATAAAAATCCTCAGTAGAAAACACAATTTTTCATTCTGACAATTAAATTAACACAAATTGACCTAATAGTTGGCTAAACTGTGGACCCGGGACTTAAAAGCACTTAACAAGTCGCTATTGGGGTACTTCATCTCAAAATAATTTGAGATCATCTTGTGGTTTGCCGGGAAATATATGAGTCAGTTGAAGAATTTTATGCCGTGCCGGCATGTTGCCATGCTAGCTCAATGATTAGAGCAACCGGCTAGAGACCGGGAGATCCGTGGATAAAATCCGAGCTATGACACTCAATTTTCAGTCAGACTGAACATATCCAACTTAGTAGAATACTTTAGAGTTTGATAAATTCAGAGGTTGCGGCTTGTACCAAATAACTTTTAATCATATTAAATAATATATATGCCCCGAACTTGGTAACTGTACTTTTTATAAATATAAGATGTAGTGAGAATGAGAATACTCAGTAGAATGTTTTAGTTTTGGGTAAATTCCGAGATTGTGGCCTTTAAGATTTAATTTGGATTTTGATCTTTGATCAATCTGTTCTCGCACTGTTCATACACATGCATACATGCATACATACATACATGCATACATACATACATACATGCATACATACATACATACATACATACATACATACATACATACATACATACATACATACATACATACATACATACAGACATACATACATACATACATACATACATACATACATACATACATACATACATACATACATACATAGTACAACTGTTCACTTTTTAGAAATAATTTTACCAAAGCGACACTCCTCATGAATGAAATGTCAAGGAAGTTTTGGAAGAAATAAAATATCTCTAAACATAATTAGCTTGGAGATGTAACTTTCTTTTTGGGACGTGACGCTTGGGTGCATGCAAACTTGTACTTCTCCAATCATCTCTTAGCGAAAAGTCAGCAGTACACATTGCTGAAAGGGGACATCAAAGGGCTGAGGAAGGACGCAAGTCACGTTTCCCGAGTGTAAGCAATGACTCAACCCAAAATTAACCGGAGCATAGCGCAAAGAAGTTCAACCCTGACTCCCTCTCTCTCTCTCCCTCCCTCCCTCTCTCTGTAAATATCCAGATAAAGAGCTGCGCTTGGTTACCGTCAGGTGCGGTCTGATTCCCTAGCGGGAGTTGGTTCCAATCCTTTGCCCCACGGAGCCCCCCTTAACCGTCTGAATACTAAACTTCAGAAGACACGCGAATTACCGAGGTAGGCCCTTCAGCCCACAAGAGAAGTATCCAGGTGGGCACTCGAAAATTAAAAACATTTACACTTTATTTCTAAGGTCGCTTAAGCGGACTTTGAATGCCCTACTCCGGTTATGCCAAAGTTGCTCTCTTCATGATCCATTTTCAAAAACTAATTGATATAAGAGTATTAGATTTAAACTTTTGCAGAATTAGATATGTTCTTTATAAGTTATCTGATTACTGTTTTACAATAATGTGATTTATTCAGTAAGGTAGGGTTCTTTTTACATTCTCTAACCCAAATGTACAATTTATATAGTGGTTAGAGATTGTATTCCGTCTAAAAGTAAGATGCCGAGATTTCATACGTATATTGAGACCTCCTGAATAAAAACAAAGGAGCATGTTTAGAAAAAGCCCCTTTTGTGTATCTGCGTCTGTCTTTGGAACAGCACAGCTCAAATACCAAGCTTGGGGTTTTAGTTTAGTAGGATACTACACTAAGATTTTCAAAAAAGCTCTCCCACCCCCAACTACCCTTTATATGGAACTTTTTTCGAACATTTTGACTTTCTAAACAAATGGCTCTAACGATTTTTATTAAAATGTTTCAGATGTTTCATGATAAACGAAATGTATATCTTGAATTTTCTTGGGACACCCTCTGAAGACCCCTTCATTCTGGATGGCTTTTTTATAATTTTTCTATAATTGGCAAAGAGTAAGAGATAGACAAAATCTTAATACACAAAAAATGTAGATGTCATTATAGCACACAGTTTATGTCATGTATATTTTTTTTAGAGTTAACCGTTTTCGAGGTTGCGACAGTGCTTTAGCACGACGCATATATCATTAGTATTAATCATTAGTTTGTAATATTTAGCATAAGAAATATACGCTCAGTAGAACGCAGGAACTTAGCATGTGGAAACTCCCTTTGTATTCTTCAAGGCTACGTGCTTTTTTTAAAATAACACGAATTTTAGAGCATTAGGGACACAAGTAACCACCTTTGAGAGGAAGAAAGGTATTTTCCCTTTAAATCTTGAAAGAGGGAATTTCTCACTGTAGAACAAGGTCACGCGGATGTAAAATAAAGAAAAATCCCCGATATTCAAGTGACAACGCTACTTTACGCGCCTTTTTCCAGCCAATCGAAGAGGAGGGAAATACTCGGACCTTTTAGTATATAAATGATGTGCGTACAAGAAATCGAGAATTGTTCACAATGTAGGAATCACGTATAAGTTAAACAAGGCTAACAAGGCTGGTAAGGCTCACAAGGTTCACAACGTAGTTAACAAGGCTAGTAAGACACAATGTAGGAAACCACGTACAAGAAATGTGACTAAGAAATCGCGCAGCGTTCAGTTTTGAAAAACCGCACTGTCATATAAAAATGGACCGTTGTTGTAAACTGAAAACTGTAGGGTACCAATTTTCAACTAAATATTTCATAATGCATATAAGTAATATTATACACTAAAAAAATTAAAGAAATATGAATTAAAATCTGATGTGTTCCAGCCAAATTACTTTCTCTATCTGTTCCGAAAGCAAACTATTCTTACAGAAGATTGTTTTTTTAGTTATATCATGCTAATTCAGACAAGCCTTTGTGGAATGTATCCTGAGAAAACTCACATTACACTCACTCATCAGCCCCGTCTTTGAATGTCAATAATCAACCCCAAACTATCATCTTTATTTGAATTAGTGATATCTTCACATTCTAAGGAAGTACGGTGTCAAGCTTCATCATGTGCTGTGGTTTTTATTTATTTATTTATGTAATAAGTCCCATAGCTGCCATTTATGGACACACAGCGTAATCAGAGGTATCAGTGAAGAGTGCACTCTGCGCTCTACATCTGCCAACATCAGCAATGACAATATCTCACCAAAGTTGTGCCCTTTTACAACTACATACAGTCTTCTTGTACAACTTTATGAATCGTAGTAAATCTTTTAGACAGTGCAAGGGTAACCTGGGAGTTAGGGTTTTCCAAGTAATACTCAAATTAAAGTATACAATACACTGTAAATCAATTTAAAAAATTATGTTACTTATATAGTAGGACCGTACTGCGTACGTTTCAATAATTCAACCGCAAATGTACGGTTTAAACAGTACGGTTGGCAAGACTGGCCCTCCACAGTGCAGTCAGCTATGGGCTTATTATGCGTCAGACCCCAGAGGGTAGGCTGATATGAGCGGGATTGATCCCTAACATAGTCCAAGCAGTTCATCTCGACGTGGGAAGCGTTAGGAACCCGCGCCCTACGTCTCACTGAACACCTATAGTTCCATAGATGTCATATTCAACTTGTTATTAAGAAAACTCATAAATACTTTCGGAGCACTTCGTTTGCTGTTCACTCCCGAACATCTCTCTCTGCGGATAAATATTGTGCTCTATACTGCTGTAATTCTGCAACAACTGTTAAATGCTACTCCTGCGTGGAGGGATGTTTCCCACACAGGTTTACAATCGCTTACCAGTAAACATATGCTTTTTTCTTAGATGGATGGCAAATGATCAACATGGCTACAATAACCATACCGTCCTGGCCATTACCCGTATGAAACCCCTTCTCTGCTATTTTTCATCAACTGGACGACCAAAGGAGAAAACGCTTGGCCCGCATTGATGACAACATTCATTTTAATTTTCGTAACAGTCAGCCGAAGCGGCGACGGCATTGCTTTTAAACCACCTTAGACTATTCCACTTTCAGTTTTCTTATTCAGTGATTCACTTGTAACATTGGTCACGTTTTGTAGATCGCGCATTGTTCCACATAAAGATCGTAAGGGGCCTGTAAATGGATTTCTTTCATCCTGCTGTCTTTATGCCGTCGCCGTCGTAGTTCCATAGACCACTCCAACGTCACTCTGCGGCAGTATTTCCAAAGCGCATTTATCATTACGGAAGGACGCCACCACTGCAGTGAAACCAAAAATCATTATTATAAGAATTACATATTTACGTCTGTGTGTGTGAATGTTGTCACCTGATCTGTATGTCTATGAATAGCACTACTAAAACGGTATTTTGAATAATTCTAAACTTGATACTTAAGTTAAGCATATTCCAAAGTTGCTACATGAAAAACTTCAAAACAAAGCCTCCCAGCACAAATTACTCTATATGGAACTTATCGAACCTTTTGATACACTCAAAAATACCTATAACGTTTGATTAAAGTAACATATTTAAGATACTTTCAATGAAAATAAAATGCATTTTATGAATAACTGGGAACTGCTTGTGATTTTCTGATTATCTGGTAGCAATTTTTTATGGGTTTGTATACCTGGTAATACTTTCGTGATATTCAAAATGATTCAGTAGAAAATTGTAGAATAGCTTTAAGTTTATTTCGAATTATCTCAAACATTGTGACATTAGCGATTTTTGAAATATGCATTATCATTGGTTCATTTTTTAATACTTTAGTTCTCTAAGGTGCTATTGCTATTTCGCTTTTTCTCTCATTGTCATAAGAAAGGTATTCAATTTATAGGCATTCCGTTTTAAAATATCTGACTAATGATTTCGTGTTCTATGTCCCCCTTGTAGCTGTAATGAATTGCATAATCTAACGTATTTTCTGTACCATTTTACCAAACGGACTTCTTACAAAAGATTATTCTTCTCTTAAATGCCGTCGCTATGTGAATTTCATTGGAAATCACTTCTTTGCATGGCAAAAAAGAAAGTAAAGAAACACACTGCTGCGTTGAGAAAAGTATTAGTATAACAAATTGAAACCAATAACAAGGAATACCTCGGGAAGTGGTTAGCTCCTCAACAAAAATTCGCGTGCGGTGCTACAGTTAAACACTACAAAAACAACAAAAATGTAAATGATATAAGTTATGTGTTTTGACGATATCTACACTTTTTTGCAGTAAATTCTAGTCTATCGTTTACCGGTTATGTAAGTCATTCAGAATGAAGAGGTCTTCAGAGGCTATACCCAGGAAATCCAAGATATATATTTTCATTGGTCAACTAAATATTTCTAACATACCGTATTTATATTAAACTCCTTAGTGCCATTTTTGAGGAAATCAAAACTTTGGAAAAAAAAAATCTTATAAAGGGTAGTTTAGGGTGTGGAGATTTTCTTGAAAAGGTTTGTGTTGCATCCTTATGAGATACTAAATTAAACACCAAGCTTGTTATTTAACGGATTTTTCGTTTTTGAACTATGCTGTTCACAAACACACACACACACACACACACACACATGACCTTTCTTTTTTATTCAGGGTGTCTGAAAAGCACATTTTTGGTGACATCTCGGTATCGAATTATAATACCTTCTCTACCTACTACACACATTGTACATACGTGATAGAGAAAGTAATATGGTTTCGTAGAAACCGTGTGTAGAGGTTAATTAGAATGAACCTCTGACGTAATGCAACTTATATTAAATACAGTATTTTTCAGAACATGGTTTGCGGTTGGAAATCAACCCTCACAGTAGCCAAGTTTTCCACTTGCTGGTCTCTTAGCTGAGGCGCGAATCTCAAATTGCAAGCACTCTTCGAGTATCCAGGAAACAGAGATTTTACCACGCAGCCTCTCTCCCCTCAGGCTCTTCTTTTGTTTTCTAATGTTTTTCACCGGGTGGCACGGGGGAGCGGTCCCGTTTGAAGGCCATCATGTTTTGGAGAAAACTATACATGATAATTCCTGTGAATGATGCTGTATACCAGGTGGCCAACCTGCCCCATTATTTGACGTGTACAGATATTCCTTGGTGCGTTAAAAGAGTTGCAGAACTCAACGAGGCTATTTCAAGTTAAAACCTTTCAGTGGAATACTGGTGAGAGCGACCTTCACTTTACACTTTTTGCAACTAGTGGAGACTGCGAGGGGTAAAACGAAGGTAGCTCTCGCCCAGTTGTCCGTTGGTGGGTTTTTAACTTGAAATAGGCACGTTGAAGTCTGCAACACCTTTGATGCACCAACGGATATCTATACATATCAAATACGGGGCTGTTGGACCGCTTGGTATTACACAGTAAGGATTTATAAGTAGGATCACTTAACTTTGCTTTGTGTTTAAAGAAATTTAGGAGAGTTTTAACTTAAATGTTGAACCTCATCTTTTGAGACGGACTTCAGTGAACATAAGCGAAACGAAGCGTGGCTTCGGGAAGTACATTAGAAAGTTTGTATGTAGGGTTGAGGGTGGGCATAAACAATCGATATCACTGCCGCAGGTGTCTATTATCGCAGTTAAAGCAGAGACCAGCAGGCTTGATCTCCCTCTCGTGTCTAAATTTATTTTCCAGTAAGAATGTTGACGTATTTATACCAGTAGATTTGCATATCGGTTGTCATTTCTGGCTAATTTTGTAGCAAACTATCCTGGCGTGTTGGCCGCACCATGGCCGACTGGTTAGACCACTCGCCTCTCACCAAGGCCACTCGGGATCGATCCCAGGCGACCGTATGTAGGTTTTGTAGTGGAAAAAGCGGTGATGGGGCAGGTTTTCTCCTGGTTCTCCGGTTTCCCCCGCCATCGCATTCCACCGGTTCTCTATCTCCTTTCCATGTATCATTAGCTCCATATATAGTAATGGCGGTCGTTAAACACTATAAAAATTGGTGTGTTATACAGTGAGTTAGGGATATGTATTATATAGTTTGCTGTAAAAAAAAAACAAAGTACTTATCTAGAAATGGTATACCTGAATGAGTATACACTTTGATATTTTAGTTTTATTTTCTCTTCGTCTAAGGGTTTTCCCTCAAACCAATCACACACTTTACTACCAGTTGTGTTTTGCATTATATTAACTGCACCGCGAAATGATCAATGTCTGTCAGTATAGATTATCTGTTTTATTTTCCCCTTTTCATACTTCAATAGATGAACTGTTGGTTTAGGTCGAGTTTGGTCATTAACCTTGCAGAAGACATTAAAACTCATTTCCGATACAACATTCGTTATAGCGATGCCTGTGCAGTCTCAGGGGAAATAAAACACATTTCTTGTAATTATCGCACCTACTTGGAAACACTTTAATTTGAAGATATAATACTCTTAATAGCTAAAGTTATATGTTCTGGAATGAAGCAAACATGATGAAATGTTTTCCATTACACTGACAAATACGGGGCAGTTGAGTCACCTAGCATAACACTCAACAAGAAATCTCTTAGTTTTCCTAAAATAGAGTCGATACAAAATAACAGCATAGAGCTATGTTTAGCCTAGCTTTTCACAAAATGAATATAAAACTGGCTGCTTCTAAACAAATGACTGGTAACATTAAAACTGTTATTATTATAATTATTATTATTGTTATTATTATTATCATCATCGTCATCATCATTATTTTCTGTATAAAGCTTCAAAGTTAATGAATTTGGCAATTCCTGGAAGAAAAGCACTTGGCGTCGGTCTCGGGGGATAGTATGTAGCACGAAGATGGCTAATTGTGTACTCGTCTTAAATACCTTGATAACTTGGATTCGTTCCATGCAATTAAACCGAGCGGTTGTACACGTCGTTTACTTGTCTGATTTAAGGTCACGCAGCTGTGAAATTTGGAAAATCCGCAGTGTATAAGACATCCTATTGAAACTTATATCCATTATTGTACACAATATTAATGACACTTATGCATTGTATGGAAATTCTAGATTTCATGGTTATTTAAATAACACTTTTATTGAGCAAGTTTATTGTTCTAATAGAAATGAGTAGCTCGACTAATTCTTACAAGCGTTCACATTAAAATTTTAAGTTTGGCAGAAGATAACATTACAAATAGATATATTATATCATATTTTTTAAAAAAACACTAATTATTATAGAAACACTATTGCCTTTTTACTCTCAAATGCCCTAGAAATTTCGAAATATAATACCATATTAAAAGATTTTGGAGCATTATTTCGAAAACATATGTGACAATTTTCTTTAATATACAGTACTGCAGAGGCAGTACAAAAATAGGTTATTATGAAAATACATATTTTCTTAATTTTTCACAATTTTTTATTACATTTCACAGATGCATCTCCTTAGGCTTTTTTTTATAGTGTTTAACGCCTGCTTTTACTACTTGTGGTAGTGCAGGCGATGACACAGATGATATATGGAATGGCGATGGAGCACCGGTGGAATGCAATTGCGGGGGAAACCGGAGAACCCGGAGAAAACACGCCCCTGGGCCGCTTTGTCCATCACAAATCTCACATGCGTTCGCTTGGGTTCAATCCCGGGCCGTCTAGTGAGAGGCCTGTGGCCTAACCACTCGGCCACGGCGCAGTTGCTCTTATCCTTGGATTGAGCACATGCACCTGCCAGTTTTACGGAATTTGTTCCTTTATTGCTCGTTTAAATATTCACGAAATCAAACTCAGTATTTTCCTTGGAGTCTCAATGATGTATATTTTGGCGGACGGAGAAGCAATTTCACAGTAACAATACATGTATCTGGAATACACTGCAACGGAACACTTCGCGTTCTATTACCTATGGGACATCTATTTCGGCTTCCAACCCCGAGGAGGAACGATGAATTGATGCAAACACAGCAGGCTACAGATCACAAGGAAGCGCGAAGTTTAGGACAGCTCCTAGCTCGAGGACCCGTCACACTATTGGAGATGCCCAGATAGGGCGATGAACGACAAGCCCTTTAGTGTCCATGGAGAATGCTCTTTCCTTAGAGCAAGAATCTGCACCATCTGTCCGGCACATCCTTAGTCATTATTATTTTAAAAATAGGCTCTTCGTTTCCACGTATGGGCTCAGTACAAGGATTGTTTTTCTGTATTGCACTGCTTCTCACAGGTTCTACTCTCTGTTAACCTTCAGTCAGCAAACATAATCACACCCATTCATGCCAGGCACACAATATACACACTTGCCAAGTGTAATTTCAAGAGGCCACGGAATTTCGGATTCAATAATACCGAAACAATTCAATAATGCAGAGAAACTTTCAGAAGCGGCAACGGTCTTGTGCTCATATATTAACCGCGTATTTTCTAAAATGTGTATTTCTTGGAAAATTAATACTTTTGCAAAAGATTATAAAATATTTGAAAATGAATGCAACTCACTGATTAAAGTTAAATTAATTATGATGTAATTTTATTTTTAGTAAATTACTTGTGCTGCTGTGAATTTTTATGCAAAGTGAATACAAGAGATAAGTACTGTATAAACAGAAGAGAGACTTTCTGTTTTGTTAGAAGTTGTCATCAGTAGCATTCTCTACATCCATTATTTGAGAGTTGTCCTCCGTGGTCTGGGAATAACATGCTAGCCTCTGGTTCCCAAAGTCGCGATTTTAAACACTGAGGAAGGCGATGGATTTTTCGGGCGCAAAATACGTGGTATGCCTTTCTTCGGAAGGGAAGTAAAGCCGTTGATGCCGTTTCATAGACTTATGACACGTAAAAGAACCTTAAGTCTGTTAAAGAGGCCTCTGAGCCAAATTAAGTTGTCTTTCACGCCCAATGGGAAGTTGAGAAGCATGGAAGTTAAAGAACTTCCATAAGTAACACTTATTTTCAACTCCATTAGTTACGAGAGGCATGTATATGAAGGTATAATAATAATAATAATAATAATAATAATAATAATAATAATAAAATATAATAATAATAGAATAATAAAAAGAAGCATTTCCTCACTTTTCATTCCCAATTTCAATATTTTTGCTGTTATTCTAAAATTATAAAAATGAGCTTAACTCTCTAGTTAGTTTGGCTAAAATTGTGCCTTAAAGAGATTATACATATAACTGTCTAGATAGTGTATCCAATTTTAATTAATGATATTAATTTAGAATAGACACTGAGAAAATAATATTTTAATCAAAATGGAGGCGTTAGCTAAAGCAATTATTTGCTGATAAGTGACTAAAAGTGATCCATGTAAAATCAAATCAATTGCAATTTTAATTCAGAAGATTTTAAAATTCCATTCAAAAGCTTTTCAGTTTTAGTCAGCAACTTTGCAGTTTTACTCACTAGTTATTTTTTACAGTTGATGTTTAGGACTTTTAGTTGGCAAATGTACGGGTTTTCTATTTATTGCAATATATGTATTTTCTCGATCTGCTTGTTCCGCACTGCATTGCTTCTGACCTGTTTTGTTCTCCTTTAACTTTCCCTCCCCGCAATATGCCACCTATTCATATTACGGAAAAACGGTGCTATTACAGCGGTTAGTACGTTGTGAAAGTACTTTTTCGTGTTATAATGTATTAGTGCTGTTCGAATTCCCAACTTCCATATGCCTTAGCAAACAGAATTTTCACGAATATCTCCTATGTGATAATAAACCCTTTGTACCCCTTCCAGGGTTTCAAAAAGCTCTGAATAAAGAACAGTGTGGGCTATAACATTAAAATATGGTTTATATTATAATATTAAAATAAGAGTGTTATTTTTTCACATAATTATAATTGTGATAATAGAGACAATATTGAAGCCGAAGATCGAACAATGGTCAAGATGGAAAAGTGAAAGAGGAAATTATGATACTGCGGTCGTGTTGTTCTGCGGGTTAAACACTCAGCAGTGACCTGACAACTCAGGTGTGACAGGCGTTTCCGGGATTTCTGAGGGGTTTTCCATTAGGCTGGTACCTATTTTATAAACCGTTCCATCTTGCTCCCATAAGGATGGAAGTAGATACCCCACTTACCTGCATAAATCCCATAGGGAGTGATGACTGCCGAAGACCTCGGGGTGGGCGGCGTCAGTTACCAGTGCCTGTCTATTAAACTCTCCAAGTTAGTAGCCGGAGGACACTAAGGCGTCTCACAACACAACCGCCCTCCTCCCGACCTCATCATCAAGACGCACCGATTCCTCCAAGGGTTTCGGGAACTACTCCTTCGCCAATTCCAGCTTAATCCGAACAGCTCCCTTACAGGAGAGACTCAGATGTTCGGCCCGACATACCTTTAGAACGTCAAGGGTACCACGGTGCGCAGTGCTCGCCCAGCAGCAGCTGAAGAGGTGCCGGTCCCCGTAGCCGCGCTCGCTAAAGTGTCTCGCTTTGTGCTTCGCGGCGCACGGGATCGTGGGTTCGAGTCCCGCCTTGGGCATGGGTGTTTCCGTGTTTGTAAATGTGTTTGTGTATGTATATGTAAAACGGAAAAACGAATAGGTCAGCTAAGGAAATTTATAAAATAGAGAAACGAGGTAAAGAGGAATACAGCGCCAGAGTCTTGACAAGCCTCTGGGGCTATATTTTTTTTTAAAAAAAAAGAAAGAAAAAAAAAAAGAGGTCGGAACCTCCCGTATACGGGATGTACCGCGGGATTGTGAAGATAAAAAGACTCACACCAGTCATCCCAAAGGGCGATAATACCCCAGACTGGTACAGAGAATCGAACCTGCGTCCCTAGCGCTAGAGGTAGCTGCACTATCACTGCGCTAATGGGAAGGGCACAGTAACGATTGGGCATAAAGTGAAAACCAACCTTTCAAAGATTATCAGGCGGAGTGAGTCAGACGGTAACTTCAGTGGCTCGCATATAGGAGTTCTCGGGTTTGATCCCCGGCGACTGCCACCTCTAACCCCCGGGTTTTTGTGGTTTCCCCGGTTGACAGGCAAAAACCGGGATGGTTCCTCTTCTATAATGACTTACATTTGGATTATATCCGGTACGCATTTTCCTTGTCATCTTTTACGATTGAAGAGCCAGGCAATAGTGTTTGGTGGGTTGGGGCTGGGCGGTGGCTATCCTGTCTGTAAAGGTTTCTTAACTGGTGTCATTGCGGCTTTCGGGTGCTGCCTGGGTAGCATCAGATACATTTGCTCTGGAAGCTTTAGGGTCCGAGCTTTTTCCTGCTGTCAACCGGCTCCGGTCGCCTTTCGAGTATCTCACCTCATCACTCCGTATTAGATACCACGTAAATCGCAAATGATCTACTTGCGGCGCTCTTGCACAGAGACTGGGGGCATCTTCCGGGTAATTTCAATCCTAAACCCTTAAGAGCTTAACATTCATGACCATACGAGTTATTTATGGCAGTCTGAAGATCATTATTTCCATATTACTGGCAGTGGCTGCCCGTAGGTTGTTTGAGCGAACTAAGCCTGCACATGCCTCACAACTAGGACAAAAATGAATGTAATTTCAGGCGTTGCTAAAGTTACAAATATGGAGCAGGCAACCATAGACGTATAAGCAACTATTGGTCCAGACAAGACGATTGAAATTAGTTATATTCGCTTGGAGATATACCTTTGAAAAGAACAATGCCCTTGTTCTGTTCTATTTGGGCCAGTATATTAAAACAAATACACCAGCCAACCAACTAGTGATTCAAAACGCGCATGAATACACAAACACACTCATATATACACAACAAAACACATACACAAACTCACGCAAATACACTTCCATACCACAACAAACACATGCACACACATATACACTCACACATATTAACACAATACTAATAGACACGCACAGATTCATACTCACACACACGCACAGGCACATATATACGCACTTCACAAGACACACTCTCACACGTACACAAACTCGCACACATTCACACACCATACACAGAGACACAGCACACACATGCACAGAACAAACATACTCATATTGACAGCACATGCATATACACAATACGTATACAAAATATATACACACAAACCCTGCATTACTTTATTTAGAATTCTAAATGTTTAATAATCCACCTTAATCCTACTATACTATTTCTGTTAGTATTATTTTAAGATAACCAACAAGAGCACCCTTTCAAAAGAACAATCGTATATATCAAAGAGAAAAATTGTTATCTGTGTTAACATGCACTCATTAGCGTGCTTGGCTGCCAACTGGTAACTGTTTAAAAACCTGTACAATTGATTTATCATTTGTTTTTCAAACAGATAAAGGTAGGAAACTGGGATTGAACCCAAAGTTTGTTTCTCGCGTTTCTCTCAAGATGATGCATCTGTGAAATTTTAGCAAACATTGTGAAAAGTTAAAAACAATTTTTTCGTAATAAAATGGTATGAATTCTAAACTGTAAGAAAATATATTCTTTTTCTCTACTTGACTCACTTTAAGTAAGAATTAACTGGACCTATAAATGGGCAGGAGAATCCTTATTAAAGGTACTCCTAATTTTAAACTTTATTTTCTGGCAAACTTTTTTGCCAACATTTTTCCGTACTCAAAATGTTCCACGCGATGCAATTTTCACTAATTTGTTTCAAAATTTGATATTGTCTTTCAAAGAATATGGTCATAACTTTTTTCGCAATAGTGCTCCTACTTTGAGAAATAAATTGTTACAATTTCAAAAGTCGAGGGCTTTAGAAAGCATCAAGAATAGGAATTTTAATACATTAGTTAGGGCTAATATTAAACATAATATAATATGTATTCTGTAAACTTATTTGGTGTAAAACTGGATTTTATGTGAACATATTTAAAAATGAATTACCAATGTGTTTCATGTTTATTAGCACAATGAATTTAGACACTAAAAGTATTATTTACATAACCATGCAAGCTACACTTTTGATACATTGCAAACATATCGCTATAATTGTGTTTAATAACATAAATTTCAATTAAATATATCACATGCTGTGGATTTTCCAAACTTCGCAGATGAGTGCATATAACGGAGATATTCACATGTAATATTTGAACATAGCACGAGTACGATAACTAAGAAAAGTTTAATCAGTGGCGTGCTGACTCGTTATTTTATTTTGAGCCATAGTCAACATTCACGAACCTAAAAACCGAACGTGTCCTATACCGAAGTTCTCGACTAACACTCCTCTGTATAACTGGATGTTTTTTGGATGACTTCTATAAAACACTTTCGGTATAGATGCGGTTATAAAGAAAGTGTCGTGCATTTGATTTTCTGTCTTAAAAAAATATTATAGGTTATGATAACTAGTTTAAGGGCCACTTAGAGTGGAATTTCTACTACAATCATTCAAAATGTAGAAAACGGTTTTTTATTTACAAATAATTATTGGGATCTTTATGCATCTATAGAAAAAGAACATTTAACTGCCCTCCCGTAAGTAGTATTACATACGGATTGGCAAGATGGCTTAACGATAATCCTGCCACCAGGGGGATTAAGCGCTAGTGTCGCAATAATCCGGTGGAAAAAAGGCAGCATTATCGATAATCCTAGTTGCCAATCCGTATGCAAAACCTAATAAATCGCAACAAGTTCATATCACAGATATATTTATTACATATTCTTATGCAATACAATATTGAATACATGCAAAAACTGATTTTTTTAAGAAACCATATGCACAATTGTTTATATATATTTTTGTCTTTAGCTTGTTTTGAATATCACACGCTCACTGGTCTTCAGCACACGATAAAAAAAATAATGTTTATGAAAGTTTTCGATGTAGGGGAAATAGTTTCACAAGGAGGACGATTTGTCTAGACATCACAGGCTAGATGAATGTGACGAAAATTGGGGCCGACATCTGCGTTGACGGCAGGAACATATACAGGTGCAACAATTGAATTGCGAATAATATCACCACCAGGTAGAAGGCCCGAAGAGGTGACGATATTGTCAATGGCTGGAACTTTGTTGGGCCCCATGAAGACGGTGCATCGAACATCAGGATCCGACGGCGAAGCCTTCCATGCCGAGAATCTTACGTTGACGATGTGGGCATCGGACGAGGATAACTTAATGGTAACAATTTTATGGTCACCAAAGGCGATGATTTCTTGTGAGTTGATACGGCACTCCCTGGGGTATATGCCGGCAGCATTAACAGTCTCATCGACGTCAAATAAAATCCTGGCCATTAGGTTGGAATGGATGTTGACAGGGTCAGATTTGCAGGACATGGTACAGTATAATGAAAACGAAATATTATTAAAAATCTGAGTACTGGTTGGAACGGTGTTGATAGTCACAAGGAGAAGAGAATTTGACGATGCGTCTCTCGAATCCTGATTGCTGTAGCTCCTTCCCGACGTAAGTCAGGCACATCGGGACGGTGTTCATTTCGTCGATGACGGCTTGCGACATGGAGTCGAAGTTTGAAGGAAGAAATACTTCTCGGTTGTTGATGGTAACGGCGACTTTGCGACCATACTTGGTTGAGAGTGCTTTAGCACCCTGGATTCTGTAAGGGCGTCCTTTCTGTAGCTCGCCCATGGACATGAACGGCAGGGTGTCTGCCATTTGGTTCAGATCACGAAGAATGTTACTGGAGGCTGCCATGACGAGTTGCAGACTGTGGTGAAATCGACCCATGCTGTGGTATAAGCGCTGGAACGGCGGAAGTGTAATATCCACCGGAAGGGGATATTGGTCCACATCCTGCGACAGCGTTCAAACGGCAGAAATGGCAATTTCTTATCATCGGTGCAGGCCCGTCTATGTGAACTGTGTTCCAAGGCTGGTTCCAATGCATGTTACATTTTGTAAAATCAGCAAATTGGTTTTGTTGATTCATGGTTAGACTCCCAAACCAAATCCAAATCACGAGGAGGGTATTTGTTGAAGATCGAATCCGCGTAAAACAGAATAATGCTGAGCTCATCGTTGGATAGGGGAAAGAGGCATTGCAGATGCGTGAGGTTCTTCATCAATGCTGGGATCTCTGCAATGCCGCCGGGCATACCGTTCTAGGAACGCGTCAATTTCTAGCTGAAGTCTCCTGAGATCTGTGTAGACTTCTCCGCTGCACTTTTCGCACCAGTAAGATCGAATGCTGCAGCGACACTGGCTTCGAAAGCAGGATGTACAGTGAAGCGGTGTGCACTGAGGTCCGGGCATGGCGTGAGCAGAGCAGGAACTGACGCGATGCCGATACGGGAGAAGGAGGGAGGGATAGAGAAATGGAGGGCTATCACCAGACGTTGCTTTTTTCATACCAGATGCTTTTGAAAGTGGTGCCCTCTTCTTCTTCTTCTTCTTCTTCTTCTTCTTGTAGAAAAATGACTTCCCTTACGCTGTATATACAATCCCCGTGCACGAGATCCGGAATAATGTACGGTGTTATTCTTCCGAGGTGCACTGTGAGGCATCGACCAAAACAAAGGTGCCCATTTCTTTTAAGGCTAAGCATTTCTTTCGGTGACACATATTGCTGCTCGAGAAAAACGATGTAAAGACCTTTTTAGGAACAAATTGAAAAAGTTGATCGGTGAAATCTGTGTCCTTCACTTGTTCAGGACGCCAAAGGTCTGCTTTAAACTGCCTTTCGATGAGGACCATGTTGGAAAAGACGAAGTGGAAGCCGTCCTCACAGCTATGGCATTTTACGGAGATAGATTTTTCTTCGAAAGAGCCGTCGATGAATCTTAGAGCATACGGGGCATTCTTCTTTAGATGATCCTCTAGCTCATAATTCTTGAACCCCTTTGTCCCATCGCAGTACACTGACACGAAGTTTCTATATCCCATACTTGATGTGGTGTAATGGAAGACCGAGAGGGGAAAAGGTGGGGAAAGGAGAAAATATTTTAAGGATGGTGATGACGTAGGATATAATGGCCGAGGGAGTTTTTAAGATAATGATCCACCTCTAGGAATGTTCTAAAGTTTGCGGATCGGATGTACTTTGTGAAGGCCGTGTAATTCATGGAGTCGTAGGGTACCCCGGAAATAAAGACGTGAAGCATATACTTTTTAAAAGCTGAGATTTGGTTATGAAAGTCGGCCTCCTCTTTCTTCTTGTGAAACAAGATGTCTGAAATGAGCTTATTTGGACCGTCCAATACGTACCATTCTTCTCGGTGTAGAGAAATGTGCCCCTCCTGGTCTTTGAGATCGACAATGAGTTTGCCGAAGACGGTCTTGAATCTGGCGGAGATGCGGCCAGAGATTTGGAGCTGATGCAGGTTCTCCTTGGGGTTGTGAAGGCGGTATTGAATAGCGGCTTTGATATCGACGAGCTGCTGCCACTCCTCCACATCTAGGACCACGGCTGGGCGGACTCCACATCTTGATATGGCCACCTGTAGTTGGAAAGGAGCCAGAGGCGAGAACCCGACGCATACAAATTTGGATTGCGCAACATTGAGAAAGAAGATGTCGGAAAACGGTCCAATAACAGATGAAGGCTTGCAGGAATCGTCCACCTCTGATGCCGGCTTTATTTCCTCTCCACTGCAACAAAAATCAGAAAAACACAAAGCATTAGATAGGAGAAATTGAGAATGGTTATGGCAAATGTTTTAAAAAAACTTAGAAGAGGAGCTTACCCAACGGAGGAGCTGTCGGTCTCTCTGCCCATGATGCACTGTGACTCTGGGCAGCGTCCTCAAAAGCGCAGAGCTTATATGGGACGAAGCGAGTTCTGAAAACACAATAGAGCTGGTGATTAGAGAGAGAGAGGGAGATAGAGGGGTCGAACGAATTTGTAACTATACTTACCCGCAAAGGTTGGCAGGACTGTCGCGGATTTGAGCATGATGCGAGACATACATGGTTGTAGGAACGAATAATGACCAGATCGCTATAATAGTGATCTTTGGCGCGAAATTTTGAAAAAAATATATCTTTTGATGCACCCGAGCAGCGGGTTGAAAGGTAATCAATGACGAAATGACCGCAGGTAGAACTGTCATCACCCTGAAGCCTGATGGAGTTGTGTAACCAATTGGTGACGCAGGAACTCTTTAACCAGTTTAGAATGTGTGGAACCAATGGGCTTAGACCGTAACTGTCGAAATACTCCCCTCTTCCCCCGGGGCCGACATAGATGCAGACCCAGTGCTTTCCCGGTTTTGTGTCGGGGTCGGTATTAATGACAATGGCAAAAGGAGAGCCTAGGCGAGAGGCAGCACGAGACAACTGATTGCTAGCAAAAACACCTAAAAAGAACGGGCGCGTAGCGGGGCACGCAGAAAGAAATCGCTGAAAATGGGACGTGTTCATGACACTAGAATGGATCTGTTAGCGTCTATTTCAATGATACGGTGGATCTCCGCCAGCACAAGAAGCACAACGGGTTCTGATAAGGGTTTAGAAAATCCAACGCTTAAAGTTACAGTGCCATGGCATTGTCCAGAAATGTTGTAGGAGGCGTTGGCGCTCATGTCGGCAGTGAGTTCGAACACCAAAATGGTGTAACCATGAGGGCATTGCTGTCTAGAGATGGAATGACCCTCGTCCCTAAAGTTAATGCCAAGCCCATCCTGAAGAGTTTGAAAGCATTGCATGAAGTGCCCGCCGTCAAAATCGGGTTGTAGTGGTTACGGCGGAATAGGTTGGCCATTTACATTCATTTGAAACGAATTCATTTTAAAGTCCTGAAGGTTAAATGGTTTGGAGGAATAGCTCCCGTTGTAGGCCTTGTTGGTGACCATGGCGACGACAACCCTTCGAGGAACTTGCCCAATAAAGACGCCATTAAACGACATTCCACTAGACCCCTTTGGAATGCTGAGAGAGTGAAAGCTGACATCCTTGAGGTGGTACTTTGCGTTTCTCTTTGCGAGAACAGCCTCATGGGCAATTTTAATAGTGGGAGAAGGTCTCGCCGTTTTCAAATGCAGCGTTGACTATTGAATATCGGTGGATCCTTAGAAATCTTTAACGGTCGAGAAAAGGTGAAACTGGGGTAATGACGGGGTGAGTTTGACGGTCACACTGACATTGTTTATCAGCAAAAGAGTGCGATTGAAAGACAGCCCATGATTTGCACCACCCTCCCCTCCTTCGTAAATCCGTTTCGCCATTGAAACCCTGCATTGGCCTCCCACGTATCCATGATACCTGCGGTGTCCTTACGCCATAGGCCCGCCTGAAGTCTGGTATTCATTGCATCTTCGGCGTAATTTAAGAGAGTTTCAAGGTACGTTCTGTCGGGGTAACCATGTTGCGGGACAGAAACAATAACATTGTTGAGGGAAACCTCTACCTGTTGAAATAACGCATTGAGAGCATTGCTGACCAGGGTAGCGTTCACATTGGCTTTGATCGGTTCGCCATCGGCATCTGCAATGCGAAGTTTTAGCTCGAGCACCACATAGGTGAGATCCAGATAATGGTCGGAATTGCCCGAGTAGTGAAATGTGATTGAAGCATTTTTCAAGAGCGTGTTTTGAGGACTTAGAGCTATGAAT
Source organism: Hymenopus coronatus (assembly GCA_030762935.1). Taxonomy (NCBI): domain Eukaryota; kingdom Metazoa; phylum Arthropoda; class Insecta; order Mantodea; family Hymenopodidae; genus Hymenopus; species Hymenopus coronatus. The sequence continues at coordinate 394,696,347 of CM060900.1, forward strand.
TGGGACTCTTCTACGTTCATTTGAACAGGAATATCCTTAAAAAGATCTAATTCGGAGCTCATGTTCACGGCTGTCTCGGCCATTATGAAAATATGTCCTGAACCTTGCGCCTCTTGCGAACGGATTTAGACTGTTTTCTTTTTGTGATTTTTGCACGTTTTATTCCTTATAGACGCCGCAATCCGGAGCCGCGCATGGAAGCAATCTTTTCGTCTGCTTTTCAAATAAGGTTAGATCCCGCCTCTTTTAGCCTAGACCTGAATGCCTCTTTTGGAGATCTGCCGGAGGCTGCAAAGTCAGACAGTACGTTTGCTCCCACCTTCAACGCCTCCTTTCCAATCGCTTTGGTGCCACTTTTTAGAAAGGGCAGAATAGTTCTAAAGAGGCCTCCAAGAGCGGAGAATAGCCCACTACCCTTTTGATATCGTTTCCCTCTGAAGAGAATGAAATCGCGATCGTCTACCGCTCCGCCGGCTTGATTGAGATAATACCGGGTAACTATGTTCACATCCATAATTATGACCGAGGTTTCGGTCTAAACGTGAGCACTATAGTGGAGGAAAATCCGTCTGCAAGTGGCAAAAGTTCGTCGAATCCGTTTCTTAAAGCTATGTTCACCGTCTTGAAATCGTGCTGGACAAGGGGAACCCGATTGAGCGGAAAGAAAGACTTTTTATCTGTCATGTACGTGTTGTTGCTTTTTTCATACTCCACGGCCACGCTTTCGATGACCTGTGCAAAGGTGTCGCCTACTAACTGAGGGACGACCAGATTGCAATAGATAAACATTTCGTATGGAAACCCCATGTACGGGTCTACAGGATGCTTTCCCTGCTTCTGAAGAAAGATATTGGTGAAGGGTTCGAATCCGATCATGCTTGCCAACGCAGGAGACAGCATTAAACTGTGAATGCGGTGCACACTTCCTTCACGAATTTTGGGGATGGGCACCATCGAACCGGTTCCTTCGGCCAACGCGGAGGAGCCCCCGGCGGGCGCCCGGTGTTGCCAGCGTGCTCGTATCCGCGAGTTTTTTTAGGTCGGGAGTTCAAAGAGGTGCCTGGCTTAGGCTTTTGCGTTGCCCTTGGAGCATTCGACATGAATGCATCGTCCTCTATAGGGCAAAGAATCGAAAAGGGCAAGGCGTTTTCAACGTAACCGTCAAATGGGAGATTTGGGAACTGTTCTCGGTGGATGACATCTGCATTTAGCTTAATGGGTATGGTAACATCGTGGTGTAATACATCGCCGACTTGCAAATGCTCGTTAATGACGGAATTTACACTGGCCACCAGTTCGTTTGGATTGTAAACGATGGCTGGTGGCAAATGCAAGCTAAATTTCGATTGAGTCGGATTGAGATACAAGGTGTACTTTGTACCTACGATTTGCCCATCTTGCTTGGAAACGTTATAGAATTTAACGGGGTACCGGACCTTTTGCAATGCCACCTCCCATTCGCCCTGCAATACGATTCTCTCGGGCAGAATGTTGGAGAACTTTGCGGGATACCCCCTCCACTTCACCAAATACTGTTTGTTGCGACCTTTGCCTTTGACCTGTAGAATGGCATCAATCTTAAACGTCTCTGGAAGCAAAACCTTCTGCAGCTCCTCGGTGTAGAAACCGCCGTCTATGGCATTCCCAGTGAGATCTTTTAGCTTATATACCACAGGACTGCCTAGCACCACGTCAAAAATGTCGAAAATCTCGTCGGTCCAGCTCTGTTCGTAGCCCTTGTCGAACCTTACCTTGCGTTTGGATATTCGCACGTGATCCCCCTTTTTAAAGGTTGTGCCTCCTCTTTTAAGATGAAGTCGCTTGGAGACGTTCAAATTGTGATACACCTGCAAGATGTTAGATTCACTTACATCCTTTGGGGCCATTTTTATGGACCTATGATAGGAGCTATTATAGCTCTTCACAAGAGCTGGAAGAACCTCTACAAATCTGTAACTATTTTTGTGCGTGAAGTACTTCCACATTTTGGTCTTTAGATTACGGTTAAAGCGTTCAACCACACTGGCCTTGACATTGCTCTTGGTAGTGTAGTGGCTCACACCGTGCCTCTTTAGAAACGTGCGAAACGTTTGGTTGGTAAACTCGGTCCCTTGGTCCGTTTGCAGAATCCTGGGAGAGCGCTCTGAAAATATGGACTTAAACGCGGTCACCATCTCTGCCCCATGCTTTGTCTTTAGCGGAACGACCCATGCAAACTTTGAAAAAACATCGATAATCGTTAGGGTGTATACAAACGGTTTGTTATGCTCCTTTATGCTGGGCAACACGTTGAGATCGGCCTCCCAAACATCGTCAATGTTAGTCACGTGATAGTACCTCGTGGGGTATCGCTTTCTCACCGCTTTGTGATAGGTGTAGCTGTCCTGAGTTTCAAGAAAGGATTTAATCTTAGACTCAGAAATGCCCGTAGCCTTGTTCAGCTTTGCCGGGGTGGAAAACCCTGCGGAATGTTCGGGATCGTAAAAATACCGCTTAAGCATTGCCCATTCTTTCATGGTTCACTCCTTGTACAGAGGTTTCCATTGGCGCCTCCTAAAGAAATACGGATAGAGCGATTTGTTTGGCGACGTGAAGCGAATCACCGATTCTTCCCTGGGCCGTCTTTTAAATGTCTTTCCCGAATCTAGCCGCTTTACCTTATGCTTTCGAAGACCCCTTTCTGACATTGGCTCTCGTTTAATTTTTACTTTTTTAATTAATGGGGTCGCCTCTACCTCTCCGACCGCCTCTTTGCTCCGGGCCTTTGATTTAGGGGCTTCCGGAACGTCCTCAAAGGCATCGTCGTCGTCGTCATCTGATTGCATGAATGGCTTCCTCACTTGTGCCATAAGCCCTAGGTTGTTTCCTAATTTATATTTTAGGAATTGCCACTTTTTGGGAGCGGCCATATTGGCACGTTTAACTATATTGATTTCCTTCGCCAAACTCGTTAAGCTCTTGTCTTTGACGTGAGGGCCGTCAACTGCCTTGGGCTGGGGAGCTACAAGAACCTGGCGCCCGTACTTCATTTCACACTACTTTGTCACAAGGGCACTTCCCAGGGAGGCAAGAACTGGCAACAGAAATGCGGGAAGAAATCCTCCTTTTTGAACGAGAATGCGTTTATTCAAGATCTTCTCGGGCTTCTAGCCAGGTAAAAACTTGGCTTGACACCAACGTTTCGAAGAAGTGCATCTTCCTCGTCTTCAGGGTCACCCTGAAGACGAGGAAGATGCACTTCTTCGAAACGTTGGTGTCAAGCCAAGTTTTTACCTGGCTAGAAGCCCGAGAAGATCTTGAATTAACACGTCGCCAGGAAAGCTATAGTTCTTATTTTGAGAATGCGTTTCTTTTTCTTAAGGGAAAGCTTCTTGTCGACTAACTTTCTCCAGCAGGTCTTGTGCCTTTTTAAGGGTCTTGTGCCTTTTTAAGCGTTTAAGGCATCTTGGGGGTAAGCTTACATTGCCCTTGCTAACGTTAAGCATGCATTTCGAAACAGCCTTCACCAACCCGGGGCTGGCATTCTGAATCAGCGTTTTGCGCAATGCTGGTTTTGCCTTTGCTAACATCGCCAGGTTTGCGTGTTGCCTCGCTATAAGCGGACTACTCACTTTAGCGATGGTTGTCCTTTTCCTACCCATTCTTCAACCACAATAAACCCTATAGCTTAAACACCCTGTATTTAATACCCCCTCCCGATGTGCGCCATGTTCCAATTCTAAAGCCCCTCGTTGGCAATAAAATAAGACAGCTGCTCTCCTGGAAGAACTCCGGTTCGACATCTAAAATCGTTTGGAGTATACTGTGTGCAATCGAGCAGGAGGTATCCATGTGGTTGTTCCGTTGCCTTTTCGAATGCCTCCAATAGAAACCTCGACCGCCAGGGTTCGAACTGCTGGCACAATCTTTCTATTTGCATCTTGTCCCTATTGTTTTTAAACACGAAAATATAGTTTGCATTAAGTGATATCGTCCGAAATTTTCTTCCCTGTGGCAGAACATTTTGCAGAATATATATATAACCCCAAAGTGCTTATGATGGGAATCTCTAGTAAAGGAGTTTGAAACGTTAAGACAGTCCCCGTCAAACATTAGGTCGTCTAGGACTACAAGGTAGTTTTCCCTCACCATGCTTAGATCGGGAATGCCTGCATGCGTTTTGCAAATCGAAGGGGATTCTTGTGGCTTTGATGTGTATTCCTCCGGGTGACACCAAAGTACCTTTTTCAACGGTTTATCGAACATTTCTCTTGCATTGCTAATTAGCTTCTTAACAAAGGTGGACTTCCCACACCTCGATAGTCCTGCAACAAGCATTGTGCATGGAAATGAAAGCCTGTTTGGACATTTTGGGGGAGGAGGAGGATTTTGTCATGGTTTGCTTAGGGCTTCGGGTTCGAATGTTTAGACGTTGGGGAGTTTTATTTTTTGTTTCCATGTCCCCTATCGCCGTCTCTTATACCCGTAGGGCAGAGTATCGTACCCGTCTACAATAGCTCGCTTTGTGACAACCATTTTAAAGGTTTTTACCGCTGGTTCGATCACCACAGCGGCTACCTAAAGATCTGCATTCCCCGCAACATGATCACTCTATCGGGCTCGTGGTGGGCGACCTTTCGCAATACCTCGGAATTCACAAGCCTCTGGTTCCCTGAGTTAAGCGTAATGCCTTTAATTTTGCACACTGAAAATGTCTTTCTTGAGGTTGGGCAGTACACTTCGAGGCAGTAGCTCTTTGGCCATGTGGAAGCAAATCGCGATATGTACGCACCCTTCCCGTACTTCTCAAGTTCATCCGTCATGCCTACCAAAAAGCTTCCTACAGACGGCAAACAAGCCCCCGGTTTTCCCGAGGTAATTACAGAGTCGGTATCAAAATAGCATACCCGTTCCCCAAGTCGCTTTAGGTACGAATAAAGTTCAAGCCGCGCGTGTGCCGTGGTGTAGGCAGCGAGGACAACGCTGGTCTTGGCGCTTAGCTTAGGGCACTGTTCACAGTACCTCCAAACTACATACATTATGTCTTCTGGTGCCGGCATGTAGGTCTGCACCTTCACACCCGGATCGTTCAATAACTCGATGAGTCGGGCATACTGGTCCACTAGTTCGCACGTTGGCAGGTTATCTCGTTGCCCTAGTTTCCCCTAGAAGATGTTTAATGTTAGCTTGGCCAGTTCACGCCTACCCGGATTATGAGAAATGGCTGCAGGGTCCAGGGTAACACCTTCACGCTCGTAAAACTGCCTAACATATTGCTCCTTCGCCTCTGGGGAATCGCATTCTGAGGGCCATCCCGATGCCTCGGTTTTTATCTTCAGGAATTGATTGACATAGTCCTGAAACAGCTCCTTGGATACTGTGGAGGGATTATTCTGCATCATGTCATACTCCCAAATCTCATAAGTCTATAGAACACGGTACCCCTCCTCGATGGCGACCAGCATCTCGTCCAAGACCCATTTACCCGTTAGAATCCTGTCGTCGTCGCCATGCGGACACTCTTCCTGATTTTGTGCCTCTGCACATGCGCGACACAGTGGGAACATAAGCTTCCCATTGACGCGACCCGGAAGAACGGGATGATACAGGTTTTGGGGTGGAAGCACCCTACACTTTATGATTCCACCCTGTAAAGTTTCCAACCGAGGAAAGTTTTCCAAATGGATTTTAGGATGGTCCACCGGGTACGGTTTTGTCTTGTTCACATAGGGATACAAGCTGCACACATCATAGTAATATAGTTTAGAGTTCTCTGTGGCCTCGCAGTACGTTTCCGTGCAGTTGGTTCTACCTCCATAGAACGCATCTCTCGGGTTTAGAGGCTCCGGTGTGGAAAAGTGTTTGGCAGAGTGGGCGAGTTCCTCGTCTCCCTTCATCATGGCATTGAAGGTGCACTCCCACATTTTGACTACAGTATACCCGGCATTCCGAATGATTTCAGAAACCTTCACGATAGTCTCGAACCTAGAGGCCATGGTCTCACTCCCCGTACAGTGCACCACTGCGTGTCTATTAGGAAAACACTTTGGGCACCCATGGTAGAAACAACCGTGAAAGAAGAAAACCGTCTTGTCGTGTCTGTACCCGTCAACCCTATGCCCTGCCTTTAACTTCCCTTCCCCTCATAGAATGCTGAATGGGTTTCTTCTGCTCCCGTTCAAGCCAGGTCAACCAAATAACCGCTATGCGCGACTGCCTGTCAGCCTGTCGGTACCCGCCTCTGGGTATCATGGCTATTTTATCCTATGGCATAAACCGTTTTCTATAAACCTTCATGAATGCCTGTGCAATTGTGACACATTCCCTAAAGGGGTCTATGCCGTTCTCCTCAAGAAATTCCTTTCTAAATTTTCGAACTTCGAGACTTAACAATGTAACATCCATTCTACAATATGTAACGATTTCTGATCGCATGTCTAAAACATAGTTCGATTCTCTCTTTTTGTCATGCCACTGGTGAAAGTCTCTCCGTCCGTCTTCGGTCATTCCATCGGGACAGTAATACTTTATGTCTGGAATAGGCCCAACATAGTGCTCATAGTGTTTAGTGTTAAAAAGGTAGGGAAAATACCCCTTGGTCTCGCTTAGCTGAAAGGTTTTTGGGAAACCTAGGAAGTGCCATGGGAAGAAAGTTTAGAGAGTCCAGGAATGTGACATTATTTTACTTCATTGGAAATATTTTAGTTCCATTCATTATGAGCTCTGGAGACCATTTCAAATCACCCACCATATACTTAAGCAAAAACTGTCTGTCATAGGCCTTTCAATTATGCGCAATGACAATTATGTCCCATCTATCATATCTAGAATCAGTGCCGTGATCAAACAGCTGTTTTACCGGATTCTGCGCAAACACCCACTCCTTGATGCCACACTGTGTACAATACCTCATTTGGTGTTCATCGTCTGTACAGAGCGGACATACCTGGTGGAGCACGCACAGATTTGGAACGTGCTCAAACACGTTTGCTCTACCTTTAAAAGGCGTATTCTGTGTGCATTCAAAATCTATAAACATAAAAATAACGGCATTTTTCAGCTTCCTAGACTGTATGGGTTGCATATAGCACAAGTGATTGGCATCAACGTGTCTTTTGCAATTTCTCCACAGGTGTGAGGCACCTTCCTATTCCTAATGTTAAACAGCTTATTACAGCTTAGACAAACCTTTTCCACTTCGCAAACTGTTTGTCCTTTAGGATAAAACCCTCCCTTCTTGAGATGGTTCTCAAAACAATGAGGTCCGTTAAAGTCGCGGTTGCACATGTTACACCGTACATACTGTGAAAATGGAAGTTTGCACAGCATGTGACATTTTGTACACAATGTGTCACATCTATGCATTTCCCTAGGATTGGAAAATGGGAAGTTGCAATTTCGACAATAGTACTTGCACCTAAACGCCATGTTTAGGTTAACAATAACATTGAAATGCCCATCATGCAATATAACATCAATTTGCTTTTATGAGCATTTTTTTTATTTGAATAAAACAGATTTTCCTGTATGATCGCCAAACACAGTAATGTTGTATGCCTGCAAATATTCATCATACTTTTTAACATCATTTATTCTGCCTCCTACACTTCTAAAGACCGCTAGAGCCCTTTCTTTTTGCAAGTATTCGGCATTAGTTAGCGTTTTGTAATTAATATCTTTGTCAGCCTTGGCCTTTCCTAGTATTAGTGCTCTAGGCAAGCACATATCATCCCTTTTTTAATTTCTATAATGCCTTTATTGCTGTAGCATAATTGGCATGGTTTATAACACTGTCCAGAAATATCCTTTGTCCATACACAATTTAATTTAAGTGGTCCTCCCATTATAAATTCCCTGTTGCTTTGCATAACCTTTTCAATGCTTTGAAAGAATGCATTTGAATTCACCTGATCGATCCTACGCACACTCGTACTAAATGAAGTAAATACATTATGTGTATCGTGAATGGTCAATCCTACATATCCAGGTTCATTTTCCAATAACTCAGTTTTTACAAATTCTATTAGGTCATTAAACATGCTTTGGATCCATAGCTGTGGGTCTGCATCGTGTGGTATTTTCCTAATATTAATTTCTGTCTCAGAAAATCCTGTATAATACTTTGCAAGATTTCTCTGCCTATGTTCTGTAATTTCGAATCTAGCCTCTGTCGGATCTATCTCCTGGCTATCCTGCGCCACCATTGTGCTAGTACTGGGTATATTATCCATGTTTAATGAATGTTTTAACAACCCACTAATGTGTATCGTGTATATGTGTTTGTGTATGTTAAATTTTCAGGCTCAAATACTATTAGGAAAAAATGTGTGATTTTATCTCAATATGCTTTATTATATTCGTTGTACAAGCAATGTATTCTCTAAAGAATGAATACCATGCTTATACTGTGCAAATATTTCTTTCTCATAGAGTTTTGTTCTTGTTTTCACCGCTGTAACCGCACGTCGTTAGCTTAGCTTATTGCACAACCTACCAAGTGGTTGTCTGGTTCACATCCGGTGGAGTTTTTCTGGCTTGCGCAATCTTGCACCATCTCCGGTTGCAGTGCTGACCACGCTTTCTGTCCTGAGTGAACAGCTCCCCCCACCCATCGCCTTCTTGCCTTTCTCTGCTACATATAATTGCAGCATTGGCATTCAGTATTCAGCATGGCTAGTGTACAGGCCACAGATTCTTCTTCTTCTTCTTCTCCATCATCGTCACCAGCATCATCATTCGGTGGCAGCCAAAGCTTTGTGTCTCCGCCGAGATCTTGGACTTCATACATCGACAACCAACATGTGAGACAACAACTGCAAGAGGTATACGAGGGTTCTTGGTTCTCTACTTTTGCAGAAAACTGTAAGAATTTCAATAGAGTTGGTGGATAGGGAGGGCGGTAGTCCAGCAACACCCCCTCCTGATTCCCCACCTCGTTCCATCGCAGCGTCAGACGAGACCAACTTTCAAGGTTTCGTGCGGGACAATATATCCGAGGCCTCAACAGTAAGCTATCCATGTCAAATGGGGAATATTTTCCAGGGTGCACAGGACTATCTTCATCTCCAAGACAGCAGGGACAGCGCCCTCTCAAGGGACTTCTTTAGGAAGTTTGTCCAGCCAGCTCCAAGGCCTCCTCTTGTCCCTCGAAGGCCCAGGAACGTAATAACACCGTACCCTCCGCAACGGGAGGTCCATCTCATTCGCCAGCAGCGACTTCGAGCTCAACAGCAGCAGCAGCAGCAGCAACAGCAAAGGGACCTCATAATACCGCACATAGATCTCGAATTTAAGTTCCCACCATCTTTTAATTTGTGGTAAGCTTTTCTTTTCTTCTTCAGTTTTTAGAAAGATATATATATATATATATATATATATATATATATATATATATATATATAATTTTTTTGTTTTGTTTCTAGCCTGTTTTTTGCTTTTAATATGCCTGAAAGGTGGTGTCCGTTTTGCAAAGCCACCCTAGACACCAAGTATGGCATTTTTGGACATTTCTGCAATGACTTTATATGCAGAAATTGTCTTCGTCAAGTTGTCAGCTTTTTCCATGAACACGTCTGTCAATGGAAAGCCTATAGCAGTGTTTGTGACCATTTAGGCCGTAGCTGTATTCCGGTTAGGTTCAACTTGGCGTGTCTTGCGTGTCAGGCTCGTCGGGTTTGTGTGTTTTATAATGTTAAAGGTCCGTATTCACATATTCCTTCTATTTCAAAAAAGACTTGTAATTGTGAACACTGCTCTATTCGCGGAACTTGGTGTTGCCCACACTGTGGTTGTTTCCATGAAACTGTGTGCTCTTGTTTCCATTGCACAAAGTGTGGGTGTTTTCAAATGTTTGAGTTGTAACTGTTATTTTTTCTACTATTTCTAAATTTTGTATTTTATTTTTTTTCTATATATCTATATGCTTTCACTATTCCTGTTCCTTCTATTTCTTCCTTTCTTACTTTAATTTTTTTATTTTGTACATGCATTTTTATAATTAATAAATTCTTTGTTTATTCTTATATGGTTGTCTTTTTTCATTTATATTTATATACTGTTTAGCTAGTTAGCTTTTATTGAGCGATCTCCAAGGTTAGACAGATTAGGATTATTCCCGTAACCCACCCATCCTGGTGTTTTTCTCAATCATGTGTGCGAGTGAATGTGTGTATGAATGTGTCTTCAGATTTCAACTAGTCAACTTGCAGCATCAACGAGATTCGCGTCTCTCCTCCAGGTACGTATGTTTTTTTGTGTGCATATTTTACATATCATTTATGTTTAGAAAATGGCGGGAAATTTGAAGCCCCCGGCGGGCGGTGCGGGCGCGGACAAACGGATTAAGAGATAATCCGATGAACCACACCTTGGATTTTTTTTCAAATTTCCCGCCATTTTCTTAATCCGGCGGATTAACGCGACACTAGCGCTTAATCCCCCCTGGTGGCAGGATTATCGTAAATCCATCTTGCTAATCCGTATGTAATACTACTCCCGTAGATTCGGGACCTACAGCTTTTTAAATGTCGAACAATACACCTTCCTGGAATACTATTTTTTTATACAGTGTTTTTCTCAAAACTACATTTTTGCACTTTCAAAATGTTCCACGCTTCTCAGTTTTTGTTTAAATACACTTAAAATGTTCTAAATTATGCATAAATATTGATTGTATTAGAATTACAAACGGCAAAATTACCCTAAAAGTAATAGTAATTTTTCAAGGAAATATATTTGTTTGAAAAATGATAATATTTATAGACTTAAAAAGTCTGACACTTTAAAACTCTATTCTAATTCAGTAATCAAGGATACTGAAATATCTCTTTTTAAAATTGTTGTGTGTGGCTCAGAGCTTCAATTCAGAACATGCCAACAAATTTCCTTAAATTTTGAGGCACGTGGGACATTTTGATTATGCTACATATTAGCACAATAAAATATATGAAATCGTTTAAAGCTTAAAATGCATTTACCTAATTTTATTGGAAGTTAGTATTCATAATACCAGTTCCATCACAGTAAACCTTTGAGGAAAATCTATACAGAAGTGTAAAACTTTGAAGTTTCACTGCCAGTGTCCCTTAACACTGTTAATGCTTCACTTGATTGTGTTCTCTGTTTTGAGCATTGGTAACAAGAAACGGGGAGAACACCTCACACCTTGATCCAACGAGGATCTTCAGTGCTTACCACCCTCAGGAAGAACGGATGAGAAGGCCGCATTTAGGCCGACTGCCAGAGAACTGCAGTTGTCCTAACGATTCTATGGCTTGATGACCCGGTTACACTGATGGGCTGCTCAGAGAAGGCCTCCATTTAGCGGGATCGGGGAGAACTCGACCCACCTGAGGCAAATCACAGAAAGCTGTCCTCTGTTAGAGCCAAGAAGAACTTTCCAATGATAAAGAATGTGAACCATCTGTTCGACACAGAGCAACATTACGCAGCCCCTAAGCCTGCCTCAAAGGCGAAGTCAAACGATAAGTAATGACGGAAAGGAATTTCATATTAGAAAACACTCCAGCATTCGCCTTAACAACCGGTGAAGACCATCAAAAAGTGATGGTGAGAGTGGTTAGCTCAAGAAATCGAACCCTGGACCACCCGAATATGAGCTGTACATGTTACCTCAGAGGAGTAAGTCTCGGTTAGCTAGTGGGGAAGGAAGTCTATGTTGGTGTAGTGTACCATAACACCACCTTAGTGCATACTTGTGGCCTACAGCATGAGCAAAGAAGGAAAGGAAAATTATATTAGGGTCAGTTGCTTTCAAAATTTAGAATGCTGGAGGGTAGCAAGTGAAGAATAAGAACTGAAGAGGAGGAGGCAGTATTGGAGATGAAGAGACAAAGGGAAAGTTATCTGCATATCCTATGATTGGCACAGTACGCTGAATCTAAAGCAGGCAAAATAAAGTCCATCGAAACATGCAAGTTATTCGTCCTGTTTCTTTTACTTTTCCCATTCTGGGTCCGCAGCGACTGTTTGGAAACAAAGTCAATGGGGAATACATAGGGATTCCTCTACGTGATACAACTCTCTCACTCTCTGTCGAGGGTTACAGGAATTCCAATAAGGGAGAGGGTGACGGTAAGGTTTTTGAAGAACAGAGTCGTTTTATCAAGTTGCCCAAGGACCAAGGAGCTTCTTTTCCCCTGGATTATTCCGGCAATGGATAAAACTGAGTAAAGCCGAATATATTATTCCTGTCTTCCCATCGTGGTGGCTAGGGAACCGACAAAGCGAACTTAGCTGGGGAGTGAGTGACGGTTTGGGCTCTAAAAATTCATTGCTGATCACAATGAGTGTCAGAGTATTTTGAAACATGCATCCATATATTCCTCTCTTTTCCTTGTAGAACCCTTGTGTATTTTCACGCTTCCCCTCAATATAAAAGTTTGAGGAAATGCCAGGAATAAAAATAAAGTGGTAGCCGGTGGGATATGAAAGCAAAGGAGATGGTAATGAGACTGTTTCCACGCTAGCGAGAAAAATGAGGGGATTTGATCGTCAACAGATCGGTTAACATTCATGAAATGTTTTGTAAACTGCATCTAGATTATCATTGACATAAGCTGCAAAACAGCATACGTTAGGAAAGTGGAGAAAGGAATCACATGAAATTTTAAATCTTTAAGGCTACTGTTTTTTGACTTACACACCTCTTGGTAGCGGAGAATCGTCGATTTATTTTATAAACCTGACGACTGAAATATTGGATCCAATAAGATTCTATTCGTCAAAATTATCGTTGCTGCGTATCTACACTAATATTGCAAACAGAGAGAGGAAAAGTCTGCTTGTAGTGTGTGTGGAAATAGCCATCACGATTTCAATAATCCTTTCGCCATTGAGGGACCATATTTTTCCTTACCACATTATAACCATAATATTCCAAATATATTGAAAATGGGGAATTTAGGAAGGTTTCTCATATTCGCATAGTAATTAATCTTAAAGTAACAAAGTAAATAGGATAATTGGTAAGAAGATAGTTCTTAAATAATGTTGAGTAAATACATCTCATAAAAAAGTAAACAAAGCATTCCATTTCCATTGTAAAAATAAAATAAATACACAAAATTATAAGTAAATATACAAAAATAATACTTGACACGTTTTAACTCTCTTTTGTTGAATATGACTATAAGACGATATTTTTATCCTTCTTTGGAACCCTTGGAATACTAAATGACTTCCAGCCAAAATGGATGAAAGAGTTTGATTAATTGCTCTTCAAAATCAAACTTTTAGATACACACACGCACCACACATAGACGCACACAGATATCCCAGAATTCGACCGAACAAATTGGTAGGATTGTACAGGGTTCAAAATTAACAGTTTGAGATAGAGAACCTATGGGCTATGGGTTGTGAACTATTTGCTACAGCACAAAATATAATAAGGTTTAGCACGCCACGGATAAAACCGCAGTGGACCGTGACGTGAGTACCTGGATTTCGGAGAATGCATATACAGTAGAATTATTTAGCGTTTAGGTTAGCTCGTGCTTATCGGCCTAACGTGTAAAAGGGGTTGAAGGTTTAAACCTCCATAAATATATTTATTTTTATGATGTCTCCGTTTTTGTATTTTATAATGAGCCGTTCGTATTTTACTGCGTTACTAAGTATGATTTATTCGTAATTACAAATACAAAAATGTAATATAAGATTAGCATGAAGGTGCTAATTGCTCCTAGGTGCAACGACGAACCTTTCAATAACAATTACATTTAACACCTGAACGGGCAACTTCACTTCTCCGTACCCCTTGAAGGAGTTACTAAAATACAGTGTGATGTATATTACAATTGTAGGCACATTTTATAATTAAAGAAACAATATTGTAGTTGCATCAAACGTATTTTAAATTAAATAAAAATGAACAGGTAGTAAAACAAGTACTTATATAAAACAAATTTGTTCTAGTCAGGAAAGGAATTCTACCTTTCATCTCTGTATGAATTTTTTTTTTTTTTGGTAGTGTTTAACGCCCGCTTTAACTACTACTGGCACCGCAGGCGGTGCTCTCTCTGTATGAAAGGCAAGTAGAAACAGACATCGAGAAATAATACAATATCCGAAGTACAAATACAATGATCACCAGAGAAATTTTGGATGTGACGACCTGCAACATCCCCGCAGAATTGCACCAACGAAGAAATGAACCTCATACTCTGTCAAAAATTCCTGGATTGTAGTGTACCTCACCATAAGAAGCTAATTTTCCTGTCAGTAACTGTCCATCTGATTCAACGGAAATCTGGTATAAAAGGCATGCGCAATTGTAACAAATGCCAGCAAAAAGCACTGAAGTTTGCAGCTTAGATTATCGTAGGATCTTAGCCTGTGTGACGCACCTTGTTGAAACAATTCAGTTTCTTACACGTAATGTTTATACTTTTGTAATATGAAAACAATGTTTAGCAATTACTGGTTTTCACAGTAGCCACGTGTGTGCATTAGACAAGATTTTCAGTAGCACAGACTCGCAGCGCCACAAGTGGTTAAAACGGCATAAACCGCACTACGGATAAAATCTGAGTACCGCTGTTCAAATCCTGGCAGTTGGCGGGGTTTTTCACTCCACCGCTAAAATCATCTCCGCACTAGGTCTCAAAGCACACATTACATAAATGTTTTCAACAAACTTAATTGTTTTATTGCGTTAATCTGCGCAGCATTCTGACAATTACAGCATTTAATATGGAACGCTACGTAGATATGATTCGCAGTCTTTTGAAAGAAATCTGTACTGGAGAGTTTATCGGTTTTGCTTCAGAAATGTAAACTAAGCGTATTAGTGCTGTTCTAGTGATGTAAAAAACAAGAAGATTAAAAAAAAAAACACACCAAAGAATGGAAACTTCAGAAAGCGGTGCGGCTTTTGCATCGTGAGACTACCCACCAGTATGTTTCGGCGGAGAGCTCCAAATAACTACATATATAATCTGAAATCTACAGAACTGTTACCAGTGACGTGCACATCTTAAAAAAAACCTGGCGATTTTGCCAACGTTACAAATCCAATAACTTTAAACGTCGTATTATTTGTGCACCAATGCAGCATTGCTTCGACTACTAGCATACAAGTGAGGCATTCTGAATGAAAATAGGACTCATACGTCCACATTCTTTTAATTTTTGGCCATTGATGAGAAAATCAAAAAACATGACATAACTTCGACATTTGGCAAAAAGGACAATAGGCACCCTAACTCAAACTGTTCATCTAGGACCCCTATTCAATCCTGCCAATTTGTGCGGTCGAATTCTATGGCATATTCGAATTCTATATATTGTTTGTTAATGACACTGCCAACTTTCAGGATCGTATCAGTGCCGCGGTGTGCCAGGATGTCATCCCACAGGAGTTCCTTAACATTACAGTAAACCTACTGACATGGGTCTATCGCTTTTAAGCACACTTAAAAGCCATCGGTCTGGGCCGAGGTTCAACCCGCGACCTTGGGATCATAAAGCATCACTTTACCAACTGAGCCATCTACCCGACCATCTCAATGAGCGGAACTCACTCACCGTCCACTCTAATAAGCAACAGGGGTAAAACAAAGGTCGTTCACGCCAGTTCTCCACTGAATGGTTTAACTTGCAACTCTTTTAACGCATGAAGGAATATGTACACAGATCAAATACGTGGCAGTTGTATCATCTGGTAGAAGTTGCATATTGCTTTCTTGACATCAAATCTCCCTATTATTTTTTTTGAACATTCTTGGAAAGGAGTACTTTCTGTTTAGTTTTGAAAGCATTTGTCAATTTTCGTTTTAGAATGTAATAAAACGCCTAAGTCTTTCAAAAACTTCTCCTACATAATTTATACAACCTTACGTAGAAGTAAACACTCTTTGAATTATTTGGACAAATTTGTATGTGGAAATCTAGTCCATTGAACATTTTGGTCAGAATAATTTCCATACTACAGCACAGGGCTACTCCGGGTGCATTGCACGGCACAGAATTCTAAATACGACTTGGCTAGGTTAATGACATTGCAAGCTCCAACTCTTTGAGTTTTACTCTCTCTAACTCCATATATACAACGTACATAGTGGTTTAGAGAAGGTATTGTATTCCACCCAAAAATTCGATACCGAGATTTCACCAGAAATACATGTTTTAGGACCCCCTGTATAAAAAAAAAAGGCATTTTCAGAAAAAGGTCGTGTGTGTGATTGTCTGTCTGTCTGTAGACAGCATAGCTCAAAAAGGAAAAGACGGTTAAATACCAAACTTAGTATTTAAGTTTGGTGTCTTACAAGGATGGGACACGAAGATTTTTAAGGAAATCCCCCACCACTAATTATCCTTTACATGGAAAGGTTTTCGAAAGTTTTGTTTTTCTTAAAAATGGCTCTAACCATTTTGATTAAAATGTCGTATATTAAAGATATTTAATGACAAATAAAATTTATATCTTGAATTTCCTGAGAATATCCAATGAAGAGCTGTTTATTCTGGATGAATATTGCTGAATTTTGCATAACTAGCAAACCGTAAGGGGTAAACAAAACTTACTAGACAAAAATGTAGATCTCGTTAAAATATACAATTTTTATCACATATATATATATATATATATATATATATATATATATATATATATATATATATATTTTTTTTTTCTCGAGATATTCCTTGTTATTAGTTTCAATTGTTTCAATTATACTTTTCTCAGACAGGAAGTGTACGTTTTTCTTTAGTTCTATTTCTAGCCAAACAAAGAAGCGATTTGCAATGCAAATTGCATAACGAAAGCTTTTAAAACATTTAACTATCACATTAGCCAAATGAATTCCCTTAGTTCCCTTCTACTTATAAGGAAATAAGTAATACGTGCATTCTTCTAATGTTTATCTCGATTAGCATTGTGTAGAAAGAAGAATAATCTTTTGTAAGAAGTTTGTTTGTAGAGCAGCTAGAGAAAGTCCTGTGAGAGTAACACATCAGATTTTTGGCAATAGCACTTTTCGCTCTTTCTTTACGCTTGTCTCGCTTGCTCCGAATATCTCCCCCTTCCTCACTTTCCCCCTATTTCTTCATTATTGCAAGTTCTCCTGATACGACTCTAGCTGGACCGATGCACGGTGCAGAGATCTTGTGCACTTTCATTTTCACGCATGTAATTTTAAGCCTTTGAAAAACCCTGCTATGGAACCTGGAAAAAATATAGATTAACTTAAACACTCACTCCCGAAAAAGGTAATAAAATTAATTTTCATTCATATAGTATCTTGAATATTTTAAATCTTCTCTCACTATTTATTTACAAAATTGTTTCTTCAGGTGGAATACAAATTTGTGCAGCTTAAGTGTAGAAACCGGCAAAAATGATACGAGTATGTTAAAAATTTAAAAGCTGCCGCTATTTAGATTTTCAACACCTTTGATAAAACAATCTGCATCAGTATATCAATTTTGGAGAAAAATCTGAATACCCGCACTTTAGGTTTCAACAAAAATGTTAGGCTACCCCATTAACAACCCCAACTTTATTTTCAACCCATAATTGTAACCTTATTTTTTTTTATCCAGATGGATAGAATTGTTTACACTTACGCTTTATATTCGGCAAAACTTAAGCAGTTCCTTATAATTTTCAAAAGTTATCTGCATCCGTATTTTAAACC
This sequence comes from Hymenopus coronatus, assembly GCA_030762935.1. NCBI lineage: Eukaryota > Metazoa > Arthropoda > Insecta > Mantodea > Hymenopodidae > Hymenopus > Hymenopus coronatus. The sequence goes on from CM060900.1 coordinate 394,713,986, forward strand.
CTTACACAGAAATACTTATATATATATATATATATATATATATATAATAACTATTTGTTTCTTTCAAATCCCAGGGAAATATTTATTTTAAACTCCGATTCACAAAGTTTATCGGATTAGGCATCTAGTAATAATCTATTTTAGTTGCGATTCATGAACAATTACGGGCAGCCAGAATTTCTTCATATAATTAGTAAAATGTGAAAAACTAATTATGAATTGTAAGCTGGATACAGTTTTTGCTTTGTCTAGAAACAATGTTTCCAAAATAAGAGACAGCCTAAGCGTACAAAAATGTGTTTTATGTTGCCGCTAACGTTATTATTATTATTATTATTATTATTATTATTATTATTATTACTATTATTATTATTATACCTAAATGTCCCTACTTTCAATATCATAAGCTAGTAAGAAGTGTGAGGATAATTTTAAATAGCATATCATGCTAGTTTTATTGATCATCTCCTCAGTGCGCGGTGATAGCGCAGCAGCTTAGCAAGTGGGAGGCGGGGGTTCGATTCCCGGTACAGGATTGTTGATTTGCCTATACTGGGAAACCCGGTTTGGGATGCACTCAGCCTCGTGAGGTCCCAGGGGTTCAGTTAAGGAGCTACTTGAGTGAAAAATAGGGACTCCAGGTTGCGTGGAACGCATTAGTCGGCCGGAGGGTACTCGGGGCGCTAACCACGTCCCACCCTCCAGTACTGCACCCCATTCGTGACGCCTGAAATGGCCAGAGATGGGGAAATGCAGCGGTAGGCCTTGGTAGGCTGTGGTGACACGGAGTTTAGTTTAGTTTATTTTAAACTGGTTTTATTTATGTTTCAGTAAAATGCAATTTACTGCACTAGAGGAACTATCAATTTACATTAATGTCCGGACGGGATTAGAAATGAACATTTAAAGCGACATCTCTGTATCTCATTCCAATATGGACCTCTCATCTGAATAAATGTACGGAATCAGGAAACATACCGGGCGAATGGAGAAGGTGGACGATCAAACTACTGTACAAGGGTAAAGGGGACACGTCCAGAGGGATAGCCTTAGAACCTACTGCACCGAAAATCTTAGCGAGAATCCTAACGAAACGGTTGGGAAAATGGTTGGAAACACTTCTTCCAGAAGAGCAGTTTAGATTCAGAAGAGGGAGATTCACAGTTATGGCTGCAAAGAACCCAATAGACCAAATAAAAATAACATTAGAGGAGCCCAAATGAAAACTATGCATAGTTTTATCGATTACTCTAAAGCCTTTGATCTGGTCAACCGAAATATACTTAAGGATAAGCCAGAGTAATAATTGGCAGAACAAGCACGACCATACTTATATAAAATATTCTGATAAAGAATTATCTTGAAATAGACGAAGGGGTAGGAAAATCAGAGTGGTTATCCCAAACGAAAGGCGTACTTCAAGACGTTCCGTTAATTCCAATACTATTTAATGCTCTTAAATGTGATGTCGCGTAAGAAATTACAGAAGCCAATCTACGCCGATGACATGGCTATCGCAATGACAGATATATACGCGCTACAAATAGTGATAGATACAATAGGCAAATGGGCTGAGATAAACGACATAAAGATAAATGAAGATAAAACAGAAATGGTAATATTTAGAAAAGGGGGCCGGCTCACGGAAGTAGAAAAGGTAAAATACAACGGAAAATTTCTTAAGAGAACGAATGGCTTCAAATATCTGGGCATTATAATATATAGACTACAGGGAAGAGCTTCGGTGCCCTCCGTGGTGTAATGGTTACCATACTGACTTCATATACCCAAGGTCGCGGGTTCAAACCCGGCGGGGGATAATGGATTTTTTCGGGCGTAAAATTCCTCAGCATGGCTTCCCTCGGAAGGAAGTAAAGCCGTTGGTCCCGTGTCGTAGATTTACAGCACGTAAAAGAACATCAAGCCTGATAGAGAGGCCTCTGAGCAAAATTAAGCCGTCTTTCACGCCCAATTTAGAACCACAGCAGTTAAAGAGCGTCTATAAGTAACACGCCATTTATTTAGGGAAGAGCATCAGACTCCACATTAGAACAAGAACGGTGGGCGTAGTTAGGGCCATGAATGAGATCGGACATATTAGACTTTTGGCAGTCGACGCAGCTATGGTTAATAAAATTGCCTGTTGTTGTGCATGGAATCAACCTAGTCTGGGATCACCTCACCTATAAACAATTAAAGAGATAGAAAAATGAAAGCCACATACCTCAAGAAAGTTCTAGGAGTATCACAGAGCACGAGATGGAGGCTGGTCTCTGAGCTCACCAGAGAAACCTTCCTAATAGAGGGTCAGCGAACGACACTGCTACTGTCTTTTAGTGAAGCTTACAATCACTTCTACGTGAGAAAAAAAAGGACATATCAATGGAGTTCTATGCAACATGTGCGATGCTAGAGAGATGGACACAGGCAAACTTTAAAATGCGTTATGTGACAACAAGGTTGGCAGTTCATTGTTTCCACCATAAGGTGTGCTCCAAGAAAGTTTTCCATAAACCTGTGATACCTGTATCTGTGTTTTGTGCTCAGAGAAATGTGAAATACACCATATACTGAGGAGTAAAAATCTTTGCTTATAGCAAGGACAACTAATTTCATGTATTGTTAAACTCAAGTATTGTATTCTGCATAGTTTGTGCTCTGCTCTCCATTATTATTATTATTATTATTATTATTATTATTATTATTATTATTATTATTATTATTATTATTAATACTAATAATAATTATATTAATATATGATAAATGCCGTTTCATATTAGTCGTATGTAGGCCTTCAGTAAGAAATTAATAGTTATTAATGAAAACATTTCTTCCAATGATGCTGTGCAATAAGCCTTTTCGACTGACATCTGGAAGGTTGATAAAATTCTAGGGGGGGAGTAGCGTGCCTGCCTCAAGAGCTCCCGGAGTCATATCTCGGTTAGGCTGAGTTACCCGGATAAGATTTTCTTCAGACGTTTTCCCTTATCCTGAGAAGACGAATGCCAGAAAAGTTTAAGCTCTATGGACTCTCATTTAAGCTTTACTTCAACCAGTTCATTCATCGACCAATATATGCCCTACCAGGCTAAAGGATATTACTACTAAAAGGAAATTACCCAATCTAAGGGAAAGTTTAAACAAATTTACATCACCCGAGACTCAAACCACGGGTGACAAGGATGTAAACTCTCCCTGCAGAAGCCCTTACCGCTGAGTTAGCATGACTGCATTAACTCTTCTCATATGATTGAAATATTTGGGTATAATATTTATCAGTGTTCGAAAAGACCATAAAAAGACGCATGCTTGAATCGGACTGAAGGCAGTACGCTCCGCATGACACACTTGTGCATAAAACAGTGTCTATAAAGATTATGGAAAACATTTTAGGGAAATTTTGTATAATATGAATCTAGAATGTAGCATATGAAACCACGCCGAGAGAGAAAGAGAGGGAGGGAGGGAGACAAGTTCAAAGGTGAACTGATTTCTTTTGTGGTTGAAGTCCCGTTACGAAGTATATCCAGTTAAGAATAAGGATTCAAGATTGTGGGAACCACCGTTATTGCCGAACTCTGGTTCCCGAGTTCGCTGGTTGAAGGGCGATAGACTTTTTTCGGGCTTAAAAAATACTTAGCATGTCTTCCTTAGGAAGAGGACTAGAGACGGCTATGCCCTGTCCCATATTTACGGTACATAGAACCTGATAAAGAGGCTTCTGATCTTCTGATTAAGTGATCTTCACGCCCAATATGGGACGTCGATGACCATAGCACTTAAAGAGCGATCATAAATAAAACTAAATTAATTATCAGAAATGCAGGTGTGTAAGCAAAGGAGAGGTTTAGCAGCTAAGTAAGACTGACCGATCGTAAAATATGGCAGTTCATTATTTCTCTGCATTTATGAACCCAACTGTAACAATATTTATTAAGATGTAACCTTTGGGAAATAAACGAAATTCAGTGCCAATTTGAAGGGAATTTATGGATTACGTGCAATGGCATTGGGTGTATTCAAAACATACATGCAATACTAGCTTTCTCGGGAGTGTAAGTGCATGCAAATGTATTTCACTGGATACTTCATAAAAATTACGATGGGCGATGCAGCACGGGAGGCTCTGACAAGTTGGGGATGGGTCCTGAGGTGTGGTGTGCTTTGTTTCACGCAAAAGTGTTTAGCTACTCGTGCAGTATAGGAAGCTCTATGAGGTTCTTACAATTTGGGGTTACGTGGTTAGGTGCAGTGTGCTGTGTTTGACGGCAAAAGTGTTTTAGCTAATTGCGCGGTATAGGAGGCTCTGATAAGTTACGGATGCGTGGTGAAAGTGCGAAGTGCGGGTTCTGTGTTTGACGGTAAAGGTGTTTAGCTAATCGTGTGGTATAGGAGACTCGGACAAGTTACGGGTGGTGGTGAAGTGCGGTGTTCTGTGTTTGACGGCAGAGTGTTTAGCTAATCGCGCGGTGTAGGACAAGTTATGGATGCGCGGTGAAGTGCGGTGTGCTGTGTTTAACGGCAAAAGTGTTTACCCAATCGCGCGGTATAGGAGGCTCTGACAAATTGTGGATGCGTGGTGAAGTGCGGTGTGCCATGTTTGACGGCAAAACGTTTAGCTAATCGCACGGTGTAGGAGGCTCTGACAAGTTTAGGATGCGATGCCTTGTGTTTGACGGCAAAAGTGAAAGAAGATCGGTGACGGGGAGTAAACAATAGTGAAAGCAACAGTGATCTCTTTCTTCACTTTCACAGTAATTTCCATACTCACATACATCGTATCGAAGATCTGAAGCCAATGAACACCTCCTGGAACTGAGATACTCGTGACATGTTGGTCACAACCAGCCACATAGTAGCTCAAGAGAGAAAGCAGCTTAATTATGGACATTATAAGTTGCCTTTGAAATACTATCTCGGATACTGAAGCTCAAATTGAACGTTTACTGAATATCTGAATCAGATGACAAGTTGCACGGGAGTCTCATAACGCTAAGAGTATGGCCACGAACTGCCAAATCTGCCTGGTTCTATTTCTGGCAATGACATTGGATTTTTCAACAGTTATTGTATTTCTCCATGGATTTGATTATTTCCTCTCATTTATTCATGTATATGTATTTAAAACCATTCAAAGAGCAGAAGTAACCAGTAGCTGCACAATTTTAACTGCAGCATTATTTTTACTTTCTCTAGCGCGTATGTACAACATCCACTACAGCTAAACAAGGTATTGTATCCCACCAACAAATTCGATACCGAAATTTTTCCGGGAGTACAAGTTTTGAGACTCGAATACAAATAAAGCATTTTGGAACATGCCCGTGCGTGTCAGAGAGAGAGAGAGGAGGGAGAACAAGAGAGAGAGACTGTGGGCAGTACAGCTGAAAACCAAAAAGCCGATGATATACCAAACTTGGTATTTAAGCTCAATTCTTCCAAGGATGCCACACGAAGATTTTCAAGAAAATTTCCCCACCACCAACTATCCCTTACATGGACTATCTTTCGAAAATATGACTCTCATAAAAGGCTCCAACGGTTTTTTTTTAATTAAAATTGCACATTTTAAATATATTTTTATGGCAAACGAAATGTATATCTTCAGTTTTCTAAGAAAGCACCTAAAGGCCTTTCCATTCTGGATATCTTTTGTGTAACTAGTAAGTAAGAAGTAGGCAAAACCTTAGTACATAAATATATTGATCTTGTTTTTTTTTGTAGTATTTAACGCCGTCTTTTACTACTTGTGGCACCGCAGGCTGTGACATTGGTGAAACTTGGAATGAAGATGGAGTACTGGTGGAATGTGATGGTGGGGGAAACCGGAGAACCCGGAGAAAACCCGTCCCTGCAACGCTCGGTCCACCACAAATCTCAAAAACGGTCGCTTGGGATCGAAACCTGGCCGTTTAGGTGAGAGGCGAGTGGTCCAACCACTCGCCCACGCGTGGCCGTTAGGTCTCGTTAAAATGTACAATTTATACCGTATACATTTTTTTTGTTGTAGAGTTAACCGTTTGCAAGATATTCCCAGTAATTAGTTTCAATTTTAAACTACTTTAATTTTTTTCAGGTGAAAAGTAATCTTCTTGCCACAGCTCTTCTGTTTTACTTCCGGGAATGCAAAAGAGAACCGAATTTCAATTGTTTCACATAGCAATCAACTTTAACAGATTTGACTATCTCGTTAGCCTAGTGTATTCCCTTATTTCCCTTCTAATTAGAAGGAAGCAAGTAATAAGACCATTTCTGACACTGTTTACCACGATTAGCATGATGTAGATAAAAGCATAACATTTTGTAATAAAGTTTATTTGTGGAACAGCTGGAGAAGGTCATGTGAATGGAACACAAGTTTTTCTAAACATAATATGATGAGAAATGAAATGGAGTTTTATTTATGGACGCTCTTTAACTACTGTGGTTCTCAGCGTCCCATTCTATATCGGGCGTGAAAGACCGCTTAATTTTGCTCAGAGACCTCTCTATCAGGCTTGAGGTTCTTTTACGTGTCTAAATCTACGACACGAGACCAACGGCTTTATTTCCCTTCCGAAGGAAACCATGTCCATCGTCCTCCGCCGGAGTGAGAAATCTGCAGTTATAAAGAAGGTGCATAGCGTACGTATTTTAGCATTACAGTGATATACCAACCAGAAATGTAGTATTCAGCAAAGCGAAAATGGGAAACAACTTAAAGTTCCGCCGCAATTAATTTTAAGAAGATCTCGCGAGCCCCAACTACTCTTTATATAGAACATTTTTGTCGTTTTTATTTTGACAAAAAGTATCTCTGTTTTGATTAACATCATCTGATAGACAACTTCATATTTCAGATGTCCTATGAAGGTATCTTCGGTCTTAATTAATTTTATATATCTGGTAATGGACAAATATTCAGTACACAATAATTTAGATCTCGTTAAGGGTGCACAAGATGATAAAAGTGATTTTCTAAAGTAATACAGCTACAGCCTTCTTTTTGTACACATATAGCTGAACAAAAACAAATATTCTTATACAATTTCATTAAAATATGTGCTTTTATTCTGAATATGTCAATTTATTCGACTTAATTAGCTAAAATTAAAATCAGTTTTCTCCTACAAATATTGAGTCACACGCAAAATTTTACTTTCTCTACACCTACCATGTACATAGAGTAAGAGGAAGTACTGAATTCTACCCAAAAATTCGATACCGAAATTTCATCGGAAATACATGTATAGCAAATAAGCATTTATAGAAAAAGGTCCATGAGTGTCACTGTAGACAGCATAGCTCAAAAACTAAAATACCGTTAAATATCAAACTCAGTATTTAAGTTTGGTATCCTCCAAGGATGAAAAACAAAGATTTTCAATAGCTCCCCCACTCCAAAGTACCCTTTATATGGATTTTGTTTTGAAAACTTTGATTTGCTCAAAAACTGTTCTTAAATATTTTGATTTAAGTATCGTGTATGTATATATGGTGGTATCCTTAGAGCGGTGGTAGCGCAGCTGCTTACCAAGCGGGAGACCTGGGTTCGATCCCCAGTACCGGCGTGGGAATTTTGCCCCCGCTGGGAGACCTGGCCCGGGGTGCACTCAGCCTCGTAAGGTCCCAGGGGAGCCAATTGAGGAGCTACTTGATGGAGAAGTACCGGTTCCAGGTCATGAGGACCGCATTAACCGGCCGGGGGGCTCGAGGCGCTGACCAAGTCTCACCCTCCAATACTGCACCCCATCCATGACGTCTGTAGTGGACCGAGATGGGGGACGCAGCGGCCGGGCGTTAGGCCAAGGTTCCCCGTGAGCTGTCGTGCCATTGAGTTATGTTATTATGTTTATATATATATATACACATACACGATATTTTAATCAAATTCTTATATATATATATATATATATATATATAAGTATTTAAATCACAAATAAAGTACTTATCTTGAATTTTCTAGGAATAGCTTCTGAAGACTTCATTCGCAATGAATTTTGTTGAATTTTGTATAACTGGTAAACCGTAAGAGATACATAGAAACTTGTTATATAGAAATGTAGACCTCGTTAAAACACATAATTTACGTCATATATAAACTAAGTGACTTCTCAAACGAGAAAGTCATGTGAATACAACACATTAGATTTTTTAAAATTATATTCCTTAATACATATGTAACAAATTTTCTGATTGAAATTTTTCTATAGTGGATAGTTTTAAAAATAAATTTTAGGTTACAAATTGGAAAAAACTGCAAAAAGCAGCACATGTTTACATCAATTAATCTTTTTAAATCTAATCTATCCTAAGAAATTGACCAAAAATGTTATTAAAAACATTTGGTAGTGCTTTGTGAAAAACGTACATACACTTAGTTGTATTACTTTCTCTAGTCCATATGTAGGTACAATGTACATTACGGATAGAGAAGGTATTGCACTCCATCCAGAAATTCCATACGGAGATTTCACCGGAAGCATATTTTGAGGGTTCACCGGCCCCCACCTCCCAGAAAAAGAATTTTTTAAAAAAGAACCCTGTACGTGGTGTGTCTGAGGACAGCATAGTTCAATAACGAAATGTCGGTTAAATACCAAACTCATCATTTAAGCTCAGTATCTTCCAGAAGTCTAAAAATCACTTCTGTATCCACTTAACACACATTTTATTTTTAGAAATAGTTTTGTGAACTAGCCATTTACAGGGTATTTCTTACTGGGCAGAAACCTAGTAAGATAACTCCGCGGAACGTGCGACGCTCGCATTTGGAAGGCTCTGAGTTCGATTCGTGTGTTGGCTAATTTCACCACTCGTTCTCGTCGTCTCCCTGGTTCGAAGGATAATGCCGGGCGTTTTATCTTCTATCAAGATTTCCTTTCACTAATTTCGTATTACTTCGCCTCCTCCTTTATGTTTCCGCTAGACTTGAGATCTAAGCAAGTTCAGCCGGTGTTGGGCAGATGACGTATCTGCTTACTCGTTACAAAGTTATTTTCGAGACTGCCAGATGGTAGCAGTTTCTGAGTCTCCTCTGATACTTCGAGTTCTTTCCAATTATTCCAGACGGATGTTTCTCTGAACACACCGTCAGTGTGATCGGGTGCTCGAGGTTAAAATCATTAGGGACCTCTGGGAGTCCCTGTCGGCCGACCTGCTTGGAAAATATAGCCTCCTGCGGTTTCTTCACTTCATTCGTTCCTCCTGGGTTATGGTAAACTTAGTAGATGTGAATTGTCTTAAGGTGCGAGGTGTCTGGCCAAGGTCATGCTGGGTACATTGATCAATTAGTTTATTTCTTTTAAAAAAATTTTTGTTTATTTACTGTTTTTTAAATATTTAACCATAACTTCAGCTTGCGGTTACTCTAACATAAAACGAAACTTGTAATAAAACCATTTATACAAAAATTTTTCTCTCTTTACATCAAATATTAAAATAAAATGTGGTGTGTTCCGTACAAATGACTTTCCCTACCTGTTCCGCAAACAAATTATTCTTACAAATGATTATTCTTCTACCTACTTCATTCTAAACAAGATACACATTAGCATAAATGAATTTATTACTTGTTTCATGTACGTAGAAGGGAAATAAGAGATCCGCTAGACTAAAGCGACAGCCATATCCATTAAAAGTTGATTACTATGTGAAACAATTGAAATTCAGTTCTATTCGTGGCCAGAACAAAACAAAAGAGAATTGAAACGAAAGGTGGCTTCCCATTTGAGAAAAGTTTAACTAGTTTAAAACTAAAAGCAGTAACAAATACCTCGGAAACGGTTAACTAAACAAAAGGTCTATATAAAACGTAAATTGTGATACATTTTATATGACATTTGTTGTGCTGTAAGTTTTTGTGTAGCTCTCACGGCTTGCCAGTTATGCAAAAGTAATTCAGAATGAAGATAAATTCAAGGATTATTCCCAGGTCATTCCGGATATACCTTTGTAATTTTCTATGTAAACATCTTTAATATACGGCATTTTAATCAAAATAGTAAGAGCCATATGTAGAAAATAGAAAGTTATGGAATATATTTCATGTAGAGGTTAGTTGGGGTGTGGGGTTTTTTCTGATAATCCTCCTGTCGCACCGTGTAAGATACTAAACTTAAATACTTAAACTGAACTTTCGTTTTTGAACATAAACACACTTATTTCTAAAAATGTTTTCTTTTAAATTCAGGGGTACTCTGGACACGTATTTCCGGTGAAATCTCAGTATCGAATATTTAGGTGGAATACAATATCTTCTCTACCTACTATGTACATTGTACATACGTGTTAAACAAATCAATAAGCCTCGTAGTAATCGCTCTCAGAGGAGTGGGAAGAGCCATATGAATGAAGTATATAGAATATTTTAAAAAAAAAAAATCCTGGCCAATTTCTAGTCTATTTGAAATAGATTATGAATTATTATACAATGAAAATATTATTTCAGTTATAGCAAGGAAACCTAGATAAACAATGTTTGTGGCAGTGTTCTCTCAAAGGTAAGGGTGTCATGAAGTGTGTCTTACACCTGATATTCCTAGAGTATGCTGACTTACTACATATATAGTATATAATTAAGGTGTATATATACAGAGAGACTAAATAATCCAAATTCTATAGAAAACACTGACCTAGTTAGTAGGAAAAATGTCGTTAAACGCGAGACGAAAATGTTTGCGAGAAGGGGTTGGCTGCGCTGAAGCGCCGCATTACAATTCCGGCCGCAACCTACCCCCAGTCACATGAAGCCACCGCCACCCCCGACTCCAGCTCTTTCTGCAAGATGAGTTGCCCCTGTGAGCAGATCCCAGCAAGTACAGTCGCTTCTTCATCTCAGGGCTACTCTTACTTTGTTTAACATCAAATCATATCCGAATTTAAATACGCCCCAATATCGGAATGAATAGGTTAAATTAGCTGTAGTTGAACATTTGAGGGTATGCAGCAATGAACTTGTTTTATTCAGTATCCTTACTTGGACGTGAAGTTTAGTTTAGCTGAGATTGAAGTGATGTTAGCTTATTTTAATTAATGTATAGTCACTTATCCCTAGCAACTGCATGAATGCAAGAAGATACTCTATATTATTTTGTAATACACAGAATAATAGAGAAACGAACACAAAAAGCAAGACGAAAATACAACTAATAATTCCTCACAAGAAAGTAAATGAAAGAAAGAAAACAAGAAATGAAGTTCAGAAAAGAAAGCAAGAAAACCAAGCACTAAACAACGGTGGTTTGTATCACAGTGTCTTCTTATGCTCGTTATATTACCGTAGCAACATTTAAGAACAATGAATAAATAGTACAATATGCTGATAAACACCAACTCCCAGCTCTGTTTCCAACTTCCTCCATCAGCGTTCTCAGAAGTCTGGCCTTAAGCAGAATTTAACCAGTCCCCTCCAGGTCTCCACCGTCTGTCAGTTATGTCCAACAAGTCCTTAACCTCCATTTACGTTGGTATAGGATGGTGATCAATACCCCCTCACACATTCTCCATTCCCCAACAGTTTTCCAATACCTACCTACCTACCTGCATGCATGCATACATACATACGTACATACATACATGCATACATTACATACATACATACATACATACATACATACATACATACATACATACATACTTACATGCATGCATACATACATGCATGCATACATACATACATACATTACATACATACATGCATGCATGCATACATACATACATACGTACATGCATGCATACATACATACATTACATGCATACATACGTACATACATACATACGTACATACATACATGCATGCATACATTACATACATACGTACATACATGCATGTATACATGCATACATACATACATGCATACATTACATACATACATACATACATGCATACATACATATATACATACTCACATGCATACATAATTTGTAATAAGAAGGCCCTCCAGTCACTGGAGTTCGGCAGCGCACTTAGGCCAACTCAGTAGGCCCATTGTGTTTTACGTGATACCTGAGAGGAAGAGACCAATGGGGCAGTACAGTAACCATTTTAGATTGAAATACAGCAGACCAACAATCTCCACTTAGTCCCCCGTTATCCCATCTAATCTAATTTATAGGAAGAGAAAACCCGAATGGCTATCATTTCCGGACAGCGATGCCCACTAGAAAGGACAGAATTTCTAATGATTCCAGAGTGATACAAAACATGATGCCTGCACCATCTTCATACCTGGGTTTCCTGTCAAAGTGTAACCCCCCCCCCCCCAGAAAGGAGCACCAGCCGGTCTCCTAATGCCAGAGAGAAACCCTTTACGAGGCAAACATCACCGTTCCGCCACTACACAACAATCACCATCGCATGGTCTTGCAACCCCTGTAGATTAGTACCCATCCCTGAAAAATGATGACAGAGGCATCTACAATGGTCATGATACCTGTAACTGGAAAGGGATGTTTAGGGGTTAGGGTAGTCTCAGAGATATTAATGTTTGCCAGTTATTATACACTAGTCTATAAGAGAGAAACGGAAGGGTGAAAGGAGGCTCGTGCATGCTGTAAGATATTTAGAGAGAGGTAATTCTAGGTAACATATAACGTGTATTTACCAAATATATAATACGAGATTGAACGGAGTTTCACATGATGAGTATATTAGACTGAATAAACAATAATTAGTAAATGACAAATATTTTACCAGCGGTAACTTACATTGACTCGCAGAGCTGCTCGTTTCGGGGCACGTCTTGAGCGGCTGAAAGCACTTTACTATCAAATAAAACCAAGTTCTTGGGAATACAAACTAACGTGGAAAATAATAACAATGTGACCAACCAGAATACGTGGTTAAAAACACAAGGGATTAAATATGCTTTTCGTGCTGACACTCGCGGAGCTTGGATTATTGACTAAGAAGAAGTACAGAACTTCGACTACTTACTCCATGTTTCAAATTGATTTTTGCTTAGACAACAACAAGGTAAATACCGATAGCGTATTCCCCGACATCTATAGTACAAATGGCATTCTTCCTCTGATAATTATATAAAATTATATTGTTAACTCGGAACAAAATATGCGTCAAAATCTAACCAACACAATATGGATCATGTGTCTAAATTAATAGTCAAATAAGAAGTGAGGGAACTTTGGCTGATATATACCATAGGTTAATCCCAATTAAAGTTAAACCGGTATCCAAAATAAATATTGCCGTAATGCTACACATACGATATATTCCTTAATAGTGACACTTATACTCATATAACAAAACAGACCTAACACTTTATGCCATGCTTAAATTCAGCAAGAACTCCAATCTCTTCCAAAGGTTAGTAAAGCTTAGAAAGAAATTTAGAAACAGGAACTGAGTCCGTCAAATATAGAGATGGATTTGAAAAATTGAACAAGAATCTCTGAGTGGCTATATAGGTTTTATTTCGTTTGTTTGTAGGCAGTGCCATGAAGGTATGTATTCGAAATTGTAATAGTACTTGTATGTTTAAATTCAACTTTCTATTTCTAATAGCATTGAAGTGTCATTTTTCATTACGTATAAAATGACAAACTAAACTAAACTGCCAGGCGCAACAGATCGAAGTCGGTCCAGGACTTTCCGCCCGGCCGTTGCGTTCCCCGCCTTTGCGTCCTGAGTGGGGTAGTGCAGAAGAGTAGGATGGTTAGCGCCCCGAGCCCCTCCCGACTGGTTAATGCGGTTCGCACAAACTGGTATACATTATCAACAGCTGTAAAATCAGTTGTAAACAAACTAAAATAAATAAACAAAAAACAAAATGACAAAAATAAAATTATATAACATATAGTTCCATGTCACGGAGTTGCGCATCTACTGGAGCACTAGACTTTCAAGGTTGTCTACAGAGCAACATTTTTGTTTATTTAACTTTCTTTTGAACCTTCCGGAATTTCTCTAAATTGTCTACCGATTTATCGCCAGTGATACGATGGGTAGAGAAACTGAAACAAGAAGAAGAAGGTTTTCAAAAAGTTCACCCGAAGGTATCGTGTACCTCAACAACCTTTGTTATGTTTTTATTATCTCAAAAAGCTCTAAATGTTTTCGTTAAAATGACATATAGGTTTGTGATATAGTAGCATGATGCAATTTATGTTACGGATTTTCTGTAATAAGCCTGTGAAATCCTCGTCATTCGTGTACACTTTTAAGAATATGTTCTAGTACTTGGAAACTATTAAGAGATAGACCGAATGTACTGCACACCAACGTTGAACTCTTTTACACATCCAATTTTTCTTATGTAAATGTATGTAGGAATCCTTAACCAATTCAGAGTCATTTGTTTTTCTTTGTTATTTGAAATTTCCAATATTTTAGTTAATACGCTTCAGATGTGCCATGCTTTGTTCCACGTGAACTTTTGCAAGGAATATGCTGAATAGGTCACAATATAATGTTTCGTAATCCATCAATTTGTCTTGAGTAGTTTCAACAAAATGTGAATTGAAATCTTTTCAAGCAACATTTGTCATATTTATGATAAGGCAGAGATGATCTAGAAGTAGACAACAAATTAACATTTTTAGAAACAACTTATAGAATGGCTGTTAAATTAGATTAGGATAGTGGATAGAGAAAATCATATTATTTTTAATATAAATCTGTAACGTATTGATTGTACAGATTGAAGTGTCGTGGAACAGTAAATATTTCCTTGGAATTACTTGGAGATATTATTAGAAACCAATCTATCTCTAGGTTGTATCGAAATGCAGTACTAACACAAAATCCGATCGAGATAGTTCCGGAATAACGCGTGAGGCTCGCATTCGGGAGGTCTCGGATATTAATGCGGCAACCGCCCATTTTGACAGTTTGGTTTTCGTGGTTTACACTGTACGGGGTAATGTGTTCTATAACGATTCTCGTCTCCCTCATTTTCTTTCATGTATCAGCTGTGCGTTTAGGTTCCGCAATTTCGGTGGTGCCGGACAGATGGCGCGTTTTCTTGCCTTATGGAAAAGTTTACCCCAAAAGACTTCTGAATGAGTTGTCGCTGCGTCGCCGTCTTGGAATTGCTTTCTAACGATATGCGGGTGTTTAAACTGGAAATGCTATAGACTTCCGCCCGTCTCCGTGGGTCTCCAAGCCTAGAATTTCCCCCGGCTCCTTTACCTCGTTCCTGCCTCCTGGAGGGTATAACCTGGAGGAATATAAGATGTATCATAATGTCTCTTTGAGTGAGTTGTCCCCCTCAGTTCCAATATGCTATACTTTACTCTCACTAAAATAAAATGCATTGATCCAGTAAAAGCGATAATTTTATACACCTCAGTAAACATTCTGTAAAACCTATAATGAAAACCCTTTTTTGTAGTTACAAGTTTCCGGAGCCACCAACCATGCTTTATATTTCAAGGAAATATAATACTTTAAAATAATTGACGAAGTGGAATGGTTTATAAAATAGCAACTTGGCTCGTGCCAAAACTGTTTAGAAAAAAGGGTAAACTAGAAAAATTACTTATAAAGGTTCTATTTTTGGAATAACTAATCGTTTAGATGCTCACTTGAACAAATTCCAAGCTTAGTTCAAATTAGAAAATTTCATTTCGTCTTCGTTTAGGTAAAGAATATAATATCTAGTCTGCCTCCGTGGCTGACTGATCAACAAGCCGAGTTCTCAACCGGAAGTTACGGATTCGATATCCGGTCGGTAGTGGAAATTTTATTTAATTAGAATTATTCTCTACCCTCTATAAAGCTGGTAATGTGGGTGTCAAAGTAAATATGTGTGTATGTTTGTGTGTGTGAAAAACCTACAGTAACCTACCTAACATTCAAAGATAGAAAACAGCAATGTTTCAGTCTAAAAAAAAAAAGACCCCCGATATGAACACTGCAGAAATGGGGCTGTAGAAATGAACAAAGAAACAATGTATTTCATCTTTCTTTAGAAGAAATTTTGCTCTTAAAATAGAAAACTGGAAGTTCCAAAGGGACCAAATGGTAAAAATTAATGTTAGGATAAACTACAAATAGCAAAAAATATTTTCATTGTATTGTTTTTTCCAATTATAAAATAGGGGCTCCGATCTATATTTCTATTGTTTTAGCATAGGAAATGTAATAGTCGAGCGAGATGACGAAACAGTAACCTATGTGATTTGCATTCGGTAGGTCCCGGGTGTGATTCCTGGAAATCGTCCATGCTTACCCATTTGATTTTCGTGGTTTGCCCCCGTGTCTGTAGGTGAATGCTGGGGAAGTTTCTCATCTACCGTGATTTCTTTTTATCGTTTTCCCTTCAATTCGTTTCCTTTTCATCTTCCAAGTGTACATCTAGGTTCGTGGCATTTGCTGTGCCGAACAGATGGAGCAGATACGTGCTCAAAGAAAGAGTACTCCTTGTGGGCACTAGACGACTGCTTGGCCGGCGAGTCGTCTTAGCAGCTTCAGCAGTGGGACGTGTACTCAGCCTGCAAATGTTAGGATTTCACGCGTCTGCCTACAGCCAGTAGGCTTATGTGGTTCCTGCACTTCATCCCTTGGAAAACGGGTGTTTCATTCGATGTATGTAGTTCCAGTGTATGTGACAGCCCGCTCCGATGTATCAAGTATATTCAT
The DNA here is from genome assembly GCA_030762935.1 of Hymenopus coronatus. Taxonomy (NCBI): domain Eukaryota; kingdom Metazoa; phylum Arthropoda; class Insecta; order Mantodea; family Hymenopodidae; genus Hymenopus; species Hymenopus coronatus. The sequence goes on from CM060900.1 coordinate 394,730,568, forward strand.
AGTATAACAACTAGAATTGTAAAATTGCCTAAGTCACTTAATTATTTCTGATGGTGCTGATTAGATGTTTAAGGAAATAAAACTGCGATTAAAATGACATTTCCCTTATGATATACTGTCAATTTAAGTAAACATACTTGCTTACTTCATTAATATGGGATTTATTTTCAATCAAAACTACTTTCAGATTCATGTGGTGATTGACTTAAGTATATCAATGGCTGGATTACTTGATTTTAGCTAATTTAATTGCAGATGCCATACTACCAAGTTGCTAATAGAGGAAAGGATGCACCCACATAAAATTAACAATGTTTAACATGGATGGCTCATTACAGGACGGTGATAACACTATATTAAAACACTAATTTTGTATCTAAACTAACAAAACATACAAAACATACAAACTCAAAGTTTAACTTTCTCTCTCATTTGGTGCAAGTGCAAGTGATTTGTTTTAAAGCAAAGTGTTTTATAAGTTAAAGTCCGTTTAAACGGAATAGCAACTAGAAACTTTAAAACTCCCTTGAGAAGATAATAAAGCTACAGTTGTGGTGTATCGTGATTGTTACTGATGTCTGGGCCTGCGACCTAAACTGTCAAGAAAATGAGCCACTCATTTCTGTAATTGGGACAGTGTTGTAACTTTGTTACTGAAAGTGGCTTCTTGTAGTGAAAGTTATGCCTATTTCATACACCAGTCCTATCTACTACAACACACCTGGAGCTCTATATATTCGATTGCAGGGATGATATTAGTGCCGCCGGTGGGCCGGAATTTCGTCCCGCAGGAGTTCTTTTACATACCCCTAAATCTACTGTCATGAGGCTGTCGCTTTTAGGCACACTTATAAAGAATCGGTCTTTGTTGGGTTTGTGGATAGAGCTAGTGGAGATATGCCGAAGATTGTGGCGCCACGGCAACACGCGTAACTCGCATTCGGGAAGTGCGGGGTTCAATCCCCGGTAAACGACCATCCTAAACAATGTTTTTTCGGTGATGTTACCGGGTCACAGAAGAATGCTGGAGTGGATTCATTCATTCCCAAATTCCCTGTCCTTCTAGTTCGCTCCATTCATCATTTCATACATTCTTCGCCCCGTTGGTCTGTCTCGGAGTCTTCGGCTGGCTGTTGGGTTATATGGACTGCTCTTTGGTGGCGTTGAACCCTGTGTGAGGCAGGATCCCCGGTAACTGTTGGGACCATATTATTTTCGTGTCGTCATTTCTGGTTCCGGCAATCCGATGTCACCTCTCAACTCATCCCTTCAAGGGGCGCCCCCTCCAGACACATAGGTACAATGACCTCACCTGTTCGGTGCCGAGTATCCTCCATCGTACTAGCCTATCTACCTACAGCAATTATTTATTGGGAAATCTAAATGCAAGAATTTGTTGTGATAGTTATAAAAGTGGACTTTAAGTGCTGAACAATGTCGAATATACTACAGCGAGAAAAACGCATTTGAAGCCTGCCCCGCTAGTTTCTTCCCTGTTAAAAGTCACTTATTTTGAAGTGTTACTTTCTACTTTTTAACCCAATATAAAAAAATCTGATGTGTTACACTCACATGACTTTCTCTAGCTGCTCTTACACAAACTTCTTACGAAAGATTATTCTTCTTTCTACACAATGCTATTCGAGATAAACATTAGCAGAATGTTCTTATTAGTTAGTTCCTTATAAGTAGAAGCGAACTAAAGGAATGAGCTACGCTAAAGCGATTTAAAAACTGTCATTATGCGACTATCGCTTCTTTGCTTAGCCAGGAGTAGAACAAAAGAAAAATAGACACTTCCTCTCTGGGAAAAGTATAAGTACTTCACAATTGAACTAATAACAAGGAATATCTCGAAAATGGTAAATTCCACGAAAATAATGTATATGACATAAATTTTGTATTTTAATGAGATCTACATTTTTTATGTTCTCGGTTTCTGCCTATCCCTTGCGATTTACTAGTTATGCAAAATTCAGAAAAATTCATCCAGAATAAATACGTCTTCAGAAGCTGTTCCCAGAAAATTCAAGATATACATTTTATCTGTGATGAAAAATGACTTTAATATGTGGTATTTTAATCAAAATCTTCAGAGCCATTTTTAAGAAAAGAAAATTTTCGAAAATTTTTTCATGCTAAGTGTAGTTAGGGGTGAGGAATTTTCTTGAAAATCTTCCTGTCGCATCACTGGAAGATACCAAACTTAAAAACAAACTTCTCACTGTCTTTTCGTTTTTGAGTTATGCTGTCCACAGGCACACACACAGACACACATATGGGGCTCTTACTGAAAATGCTTTTTTTTTTATTCAGGGGCTTCTAAAACATGTATTTCCGGTGAAATCTTGGTATCAAACGTTGGAGGGAATACAATAACTTCTCTATCCACTATGTACATTGTGCATACGATGCCAGAGAAAGTAAAAATGTCGCACAGAGGTGATCCTAAAACAATCAGACTAACTTATAAATTAAAGAGCTAAAAATTGACTTTCTAATAACTTTTTGGGCAATCTTCACCAATGTGTCCCCTTAAAACTCAACCATCCAAATATTAGGCCTAAGGTTCTCGAAGGCGTAAACATTGTGGCTTCACCGACTATATTGGTAACTATAAAATCGAGAAAGAACCATGAACAATGTAGTTAGGTAGTTACATAATTCTGCTTACGAATTCAAAATTCAAATTTAATCTCATAGCTAGTTTTTCTCAAAATATTTTTAAAACTTTTCGGTGATGAATTTTCTCTATATTCCTCTTTTGGAGCAATTTACTAGATCTTCAGCCATTGCACTTATGATGTGCCACATACACATTTGAAGTGCTGATTCCTTCCTTTTTATAAGCATGTTTTCTTAATTTGATATTTGTTTCACTAAAATGCAGTTTTGGAGATGTAAGTAGCTGTATTCCTGATTAGGTACTTAGAACTAGAAGAAAACCTTTAATTGAATTTACAATTTTTTATCATAGTCGGCTTACCCTCCTTGTATTTTAGCAGTGACACCCCCACCCTAGGACTTACGAGCGGATACCTAGGGGTTAGAAGCCTGTCGAGGAGCCAACGGCTCGAAACCACAGAATGGAGAATCTGGAACGAGTGGTCGGCCTGTAGCCAGGTATGAGCGTGAGGAAGTGGATATATGAAATGCAAGCGAAATGGATGATGATGGTGCAATTGATGCACTTTGTGACGGGGGCAACCGGGGGACCCGGAGAAAACCCACCCAGACGCCGTTTCGTCCAACTAAAATCCCGCATGCGGCCGCTTGGGATCGAACCCGGGCCGCCGAAGAGAGGCGAGCGGTTTAACTACTAGGCCACTGTGCTGTCTGTTTTTATAATAATCCACAAAAAAAATCTATTCACATTGTTTTTAGGGCAGCGCAACCTTTCAAAATGTAAACAAAATCACAACTTATATAAACGAAATGTCCAGTTCTAGACTTCTTAAAATACTTGATGGATTTCCACTTAAATAATTGCACTGTGAATCCTAAAATGTCTTCCAGCATTGTGTTAACCAAATGTGGGATTTGGGGAGGTGAAGCAGATGTAACTCACCGAAGACTGCTGCGTTATTTTAGTACTATTCGTGCTACTGTATGATAATTACACCATATTTAATGCTCCTCCTAAGTGAACATAAAGCCTTATAATGCTTAGTTTGCAGGCAGCAACTGACACGAATATCGGGCTATAAGCTCATTTCTCCCAGCCAAAACATTTCATTCCATCTACCTGAGAAAATGCTTTTAAACCCAATCTTTAATCCACTTTAAGAAGCAATGTTGGTGTCTAATATCATGACAGCGTCTTCACCGATAACTATTTTCAAGAAAACATTTTTATGCATACTGAATAGCATTCAAAGTAATCTTACTTACCCACGTTAAGTACTTCAAGGACTGTCTAATGTTGGATTGTTATTTTGAAGTCTGAATTCAAACCTAAATTTTTGAGGTCCTCGAGGTCAATTTTGGGGCCAATATTCCTTATTATGACTTGGTCAGTTTGTGACAAAAATGTGAGTTCTTACCGCTATGCGGATGATCTAGCCGTTATATTATGTAATAAAGTTTAAAATGCATCAACACGAAACTGAATATCATGTCATCCATTGTTAAAGATTACTGTAACACAAACAATTTAAGTGTTAACGGTGGAAAACTACTGACATTAAACACAACTTTAAGGCTGGTTCTTAAACTTCTGAAAAGCTTTTAGGTATTCACATGCTTGAGATCTGGTATGGTCAACCCATATATGAACATTATTTTAAACATTTACCACAGGAATATTTGTGTTAAGAATTTGAAGTCAGTTTGCTAGAAAGGATTAAAGTTTTATCATGCTCAAATTTATTCAGTTATTAATTACGGCGATTTAGAGCGATTTAAATGTTAGTCTTTAAGCAAAAATTCCTATAAAAATTTCAGTAACAACGGATGGATGGATGGATGGACGGATGGACGGATGGACGGATGGATGGATGGATGGATGGACGGAAGGATGGATGGATGGATGGATGGGTGGATGGATGGATGGATGGGTGGATGGATGGATGGATGGATGGATGGATGGATGGATGGGTGGATGGATGGATGGATGGATGGGTGGATGGATGGATGGATGGATGGATGGATGGACGGAAGGATGGATGGATGGATGGGTGGATGGATGGATGGATGGATGGATGGATGGATGGATGGGTGGATGGATGGATGGATGGATGGATGGATGGATGGGTGGGTGGGTGGATGGATGGATGGGTGGATGGACGGATGGACGGATGGACGGGTGGACGGGTGGACGGGAGTGTGGGTGGATGGGTGGATGGGTGGATGGGTGGATGGATGGATGGATAGGTAGGTAGGTTCGATAGGTAGGTAGGTGGGTAGGGTAGGTAGGTAGATAGGTAGCCCATGAACAATATAACTCAAAAACGACAGTTCAATTGAATACTAAACTTAGTATTTAAATTTACTATCTTCCAAGATACGACAAGAAGATTTTCAAGAGATCCCCGATCCCAAACTAATGGCTCTAACGATTTTTATTTAAAATCCCGTATATTAAAGATGGTTATATGGTAAAAAAAAATCACATTCGTTACATATATCGTTTGATTTACTCTTGGCCATAAAAAGAAAACAGAATTTCAATGACTACAGCTTTTTTAAAGATTAGACTAAAGTTTCATTCTAGAGCATTCCCTTGTTTTATACTTATAAGGAATAAGTAATAAACCATTATATACAATAATTTATTATGGTAATCATAGTTAGCATTAGGTAGTCAAAAGAATATTTTATATGTATACTTTATTTGCAGAATATTTGAGAAAGTTATGTGAATGGAACACATCGAATTGCGAGAGTATGTGGAGGAATTAGCTGATATTCTGGTGAAGAATTAGAATTATATCTAGTGCTGTTACGAGATCACTACTTCTCGATACTCTACTCAATACTAACACTGAAGTTTGAGCGCCGATACTCAATGCACACTTTAAAAAAACCTGAAGAATTCCATTCATATGACTTTTTCTAGCTGTTTCACAAACAAACAAACTTTTCTTACAAAATATTACCTATTCCTTTATCTATGACGTACTAATCGAGATAAACATTATCAGAAAATGTCTTATCATTTACTTCCTTCTAAATAGTAATGACATATGTTAATATCCTTTAAAATCCAGTCGATACGTGAGCAATTGAAGTTCGGTTCGTTTTGCATTGCCAGTGAAACAAAAGAGAGATGAAACAAAGGTTACACCGTTTGAAAAATTTACGTAGGTAGTTTAAAATTGAAACCAGTAACAAAAACTTTCTCGAAAACGGTTTACTCTATCATAAAAATATACATAACATACATTGTTTATTTCAACAAGATATGCATTTTTGTGTGTTTCATACGTTTTACTAGTTATGCAAATTTCAGCAAAATTCATCCAGAATGAACAGGTTTTCTGAAGCTATTCCCGGGAAATTCAAGATGGACATTTTGTTTGTAATGTACATACATATGTTGTACGGTATTTTAATCAAAATGGTTAGAGCCATTTTCGAGAAAATCAACAGTTTCGAAAAATGTCCCATGTTGGGGGATTTTCCTGAAAATAGATGTGTCGCATCCCTGAAAGGTACTCAATTTAATACCAAGTTCTGCATTTAACGGATTTTTCGCTTTTGACTTATGCTGTCCACATACATACATACATACATACATACATACCTACCTACCTACCTACATACATACATACATACATACATACATACATACATACATACATACATACATACATACATACATACATACATACATACATACATACATACATACATACATACATACATACATACATACATACATACATACATACATACATACATACATACATACATACATACATACATACATACATACATACATACATACATACATACATACATACATACATACATACATACATACATACATACATACATACATACATACATACATACATACATACATACATACATACATACATACATACATACATACATACATACATACATACATACATACATACATACATACATACATACATACATACATACATACATACATACATACATACATACATACATACATACATACATACATACATACATACATACATACATACATACATACATACATACATACATACATACATACATACATACATACATACATACATACATACATACATACATACATACATACATACATACATACATACATACATACATACATACATACATACATACATACATACATACATACATACATACATACATACATACATACATACATACATACATACATACATACATACATACATACATACATACATACATACATACATACATACATACATACATACATACATACATACATACATACATACATACATACATACATACATACATACATACATACATACATACATACATACATACATACATACATACATACATACATACATACATACATACATACATACATACATACATACATACATACATACATACATACATACATACATACATACATACATACATACATACATACATACATACATACATACATACATACATACATACATACATACATACATACATACATACATACATACATACATACATACATACATACATACATACATACATACATACATACATACATACATACATACATACATACATACATACATACATACATACATACATACATACATACATACATACATACATACATACATACATACATACATACATACATACATACATACATACATACATACATACATACATACATACATACATACATACATACATACATACATACATACATACATACATACATACATACATACATACATACACCTTTCTTAAAAATAGCTTTTTGGATTCAGGGAGACTCCAAACTTATATTTCCGGCGAAATCTTGATATTGAATTTTTAAGTGGAATACAGCACCTTCTCTATCTACTTGTTATGTACATTGTACATATGTGCTAGAGAAAGTAAAAAAACTGAAGGTTTGTTCGCTGAATTGCGCTCTTATTGGTAGTTTTCTGTGTATATATTCGTGTAACCAAATTTGGTGCGAAGCTTGCACTATTTTATTTGCTTTTATTGTAGTTGAAGAAGGTAACTACACAAGATAGACTGTTGCTTTGTTTAGCGTTTCCAATGTTGCGGTATAATGTTATGAAAACGACGAAAAACTCGTAAGTACATTCCTTTTACAGTTGAGGCTGTGTAAACTTCACTTTAGAGTACGAACTTAAAGTTCTCCTGTAAATATCCTGTATTGTGTGACTTACTACGGCGCGATAGTTTATTTTTTGTGTATACGTTACACGCTCCTAAGTTGCTAATGGTAGTGTCTACCTCAAAATAATTCTGCCCTTCACTCATGTGTATTTAATAGTTCACTTGTACATTGGTTAAAAAATATTTATGGAAGGATGTTCTGCGGTTTTGGGTCGTCTCTTTAGCGCGGTGGTAGTGCAGCTGCTCCCCGGTACCGGCGTGGGGAATTTTCCCCCGCTGGGAGCCCTGGCCCGGGATGCACTCAGCCTCGTGAATTCCCTGAAGGGGGGTGGCGAATTGAGGAGCTACTTGATGGAGAAGTAGCAGCTCCAGGTCATGGGGATCGCATTAACCGGCCGGGCAGGTTCGAGTATTGTCCGGTTCGAGTATTGTCCGTAGTATTATATCATGTCTTAGTTTCATTTGTTTCTGTTTGATTCACCGATTTTGCTCATCAGAAGAGAATGAGTCGTATGTCAGCTAAATCAGCTTCAATCACAACACAGCTAACGCCGCGTGTTTCATGAGCACCTCCACCCATTTCACCGTTCTTTTACATGCTTTCATTCAGACACAATTGCCCATGGAATGTTGTACTCATTCACTCAGAGAAAACGCAGTAAAGGTTTATCAAGAAGTATAGTTCAGCAACCCTTTGCAAGCACATACAATAACGTGACGTGTCAAATCATTTAATTCATTATCTTCATTACCTTAACGCAATATCTTTCACTAATCCAAAACTTAAACATTTAGAAAAATCGAAAAATCATCAAAGGTTTATCTAAAAGTACATACTTCGACATCACCGTGTAGCAGGAGTATTGAGGATTCGACGGTATCAAGTATCCAGGCCCCTCCCTAGCTATGTCCATCGTAACACATCTAACCGTAAGCTTGGCCTAGTAACCTTTTGACTGCATGAAAGATATTATTGTGTTAAGTCCTGGGCAGTTCCTTAACATATTTTCCTCTGTAGAACAACGGTGCACAAGAGGGCGTCTTCGTATAAGATTTTCTTTGTCCTTATTTAATCAGTCACTTTGTTACTTCTGGTAGGCCGTTACTTTTCTTATGTTTTTCAAAGTAAGTTCTTTGTCTTCAGTTCCTTACCAGATCTTTAATTCCCAGGCGGAAGGCATTCGTGTTCATTTATCCTTTTTGCTTCCTCGCCTATTTCATTTCTTTCTTGTTTTCTCCCCTCTTATCCCTGCCCTAATCTCATTTACTCCTCTGTGTCGTATTTTCGTTTCTAGTCTTTTTCAGTTTCTCTTCACCGCCGTCTCCCTTTTCTCCCCTTCCTGTTAATTTGGTTCTCCCCTATTCATTTATCCTTTTGCTGTACCTTTCCCCATGTTTATAACTCCAGCCTCATTTATTTACGCTCTTTCTATGTTTCTCTGTTTAACATTCTACCCTCTGTCGTTTTCCTACTCCGCCTCTCTTATTTATTTATTTCCGATACGTTTAGCAATTGTTTGTGCCTAGCTTACACGTGTGCTGTTTCTTTACTTTATTTAGTGTTTTTGTTTGTTTGAAATACCACGCAAAGGCCATTTTGTGTCAAATGTGCAGAAATAGGAACAACAGGCTGTAGTGAACATGTTTTTCTATATTGGCTTATTAATTTTGATTTATATCCCCAATTTGGGTCTTTACAGTGTTTCCATCAGCTGTGTTTAAGGACATACATAAAGCACTAAGCAAATAATTTTCCTCCCTGCATATTATATTTACTTTGCATCACGTAGTGACATCAACTTATATTTTTCTAGATTTATTTAAAACCTTGTTCTTCACCAAGAGAATCACTTTCCTTTCCTCCAGTACTGTCATTTTTCATATTGTCACTTATTGTAATAAAAACTTTTTCTCTCATCTAAATAGAAGTGAAAAATACTAAGTTATTTAAAAGATTGAGCAAAAAGTTAGGAGCTTATAGAGGCACCGAAATAAAACAACTTTAGAAAAGAAACTTATGGTCTCAGAAGTAATTCTAATTAAATGCAAAATTGAGTATGTCAGGAAACGATTGCCTACTTTGTAATGAAATGCTGGCTTCGATTGCTGAAGGCGGTCACATATGGATTACAACTACACAACACCTGTACCCTTCTGTTTTGAAGTATGTGTCATACTAAACGACGTATTTTAGGCGCTGTATCAATAGGAAAATGCTAATTGCTTGACCACCCGTCAAAATGGTTGCCTCACCGATGAGGTTGCTGAGATGCATGATCTAGTTGATTTTGGAGGTCGCTGTTTTGAATGTCTCTAGTAAAGCAAGGTTGTCGAGTAAACCGGATCTTTGTTGAACCTATGTGTGCCTACAAAATAAAATAACTGTAGTTTCTTCAGCTTTCATGATGTTAGGATTGCTTCCTAGATCCCAGATCCGTTTCCGTTTATTGTATAGGGTCTTCAGATTTATTCGATTTCTGCCGCCAGTCGTTTGTCCAAGCATGATGTGAATAATAAGTAGCGAGCTTATCACACATTGCCTATTGTAGAGGACTAGCGAACAATGAGTAGATGTCAACAGTTTCGAGGTCATCTTAGTGAAATGGGGCTTGTATCGCACCTTACCAATATTTACATTTGGAACATTAGCTTGCATCTCGTAAATCCGCAATCACAACATTTATTCTGATAGGTAGCTCAAATAATTCGACGTCATGGTAACAGCACAACTTCCCCATTACAATAAGCCCTTGTTCATACCCTTTACAAATGAAAACTGAAAACAGAAATACACAGAATAAATTAAGAAAACATAAAAGCTACAGAACGCACAAAATGTCCTTGTGAAAAACAGTTCTATACCATCCAGTAGAACAACCTGTTTATGAAATCGACAATGCATGTAGTCCAAGATACAATTCCCCTCCTCCGTTTGAGACAAGCAACTGGCTGAACTAATGACGTCAGGCAGTTAAACCCACTGCCGTTAAAGGCCAAATAAATCTGAAGACTCAGTGTTTCCAACCTTCTCTTGGCTGCTTCAGTTTATAGGAAATATTTTGATGTATCGCGTATAACTACATTCCTCTATTACACGAGCTTCTGAGATTATTAACTAAATTAATGTGGTATACCGCTTGATAAAAAGTCTGAAATATTATAGTAATGATGCCATTCCCAGTATCATTACGAAAATCAGAACTACTGAAGATAACTTCGAATCATTATTTCTGAACTGCTTAAATCATGTTTTATTTAGCTTTTTAAGGTTTGGACTGCTGTATAAAGTACTCTATTTTTATTCAAATATAAAACCTAGATGTACTGGCCTTCGAAGCATGCGTTTCAGAAAGTGTACTATTTATATTGGGTTTCTTTAAGGAGGCATTAACCCTCCTATCTATATAAAACTATTTTGCAGATTTATAGCTAAATTTAGAAGTTATAATGAGCATGGTTTACTTTCTTTTGAATTTGAGTATAATTTCTATTAATTTTATGATAAAATTGAGTAAATAAAGCTTTACAACAAACTAGGGATGTGGTGTCGCGTCGCACGCAAGCATCTCTGAAGTTTCCAGGTTCAAAACCCCGGGGGCCAACCAACCTCACCGAAGGCTTTTCGCTGTTTTCCTGGGTCTCTAGTGGAATATTGGTTTGGACAATTTTATCCAAGAATTCTCATATCTCCCTTTCATCACTACATTTCATTTTCTTCTTTTTCACTGTTATTTCAGGATTGGGCGTATCATCCATCCTGGATATGCAATGATGCGAGATTTACTTCCCCCAAGGTGTTGACCCAACGCTTTAGCTAGTAAGTCATTGGTGGCATACCAGTGCGGTTCAATAAGTAACTGTGTTTAAAATAGATGGCATACTACGGAAATTTGGTGTTACCATCGCGAACTGTCATTTTTAAACATCACCAAGCAAATTTGGTACTGATTCATTGATCAATTTGGATTTGGCAAACAAAACAAAAAGTTGTTCAATGTGTTTTCGCTAAGGTGGAAAATAAGGTAGAATCGTTTAGTGATTCGTTTTTTACTTTTGGATAGGAAAAATTGCGAAGAGATAAAAGTGAACCTGGAAACTCCATTTTATGTGCCAGTTAGGATCTAGGACAACAATATTGGCTCAAGGACTTTAAACGTGGCCAAGCATCCGTTTTTGATGAGGAGGCTAAGACGCCCGGCAGCTGTGGTTACGGAAGAAGTCATTGAAGAGGTCTACGATATGATTCCAGCTGATCGTAACAAAAATTCGCGAAGTGGTAAAGGCAATAGGTGTATCTATGGGAACGGCAATTCATATTTTGCATAATAAGCTGGATATGAAATCTCGGCCCGATGGATGCCTTGAAAACTCATAGTAGATAACAAGCGAGTGTAGCTTTCAACTTTGAAGCTCTGTTTGGAGCTATCTGAGCGACAGTTTGTGCCGTTTTTGCGCCGAGTGGTTACCGCCGATGAGATACCGATAAATCATTATACTCCGAAAGCAGAGCAATTATCAAAAAATGGGTTGTTTCTGGTGAGTATGCTTCAAAGAAGGGAAAAAACGGTCCCATTGGCCGGAATGATGTCGGTCTGTCTTTGGGATGCGATGAGGGTCATGCTCATTGACTTCTTAGAAAAAACAATACCTGGACAATACTACAGTGAGCTATTGACTCGATCTGACAAGAAGTACAAAGTGACCTGTCCTCATTTGGTGAGGAAAGAAGGCCTATTTATCCACCACAACGCACCTACTCATTTATTCGCAGTTGACGCTACGAAACTGAAAAATTGTGTTATGAATTGCTGCCACGACATCCATATTTGCCCGACCTATTTCCCTGACACTTCTTGTTCACCAACATGAAAAAACGGCTCAACGAGAACAAAGTTAAATCAAATGACTTCATATCGATACAGAGGTGTATGATATAGAGGTGAACAACTTTTTTCTTTTTTTCTGGAGGGATTAAAAAGTGGCAGGAACGTTCAGAAAAATACATATTCTTAAAGCAGAACAATTTTGGGAAATAAATAATTTGTGTTTGGAAAACATGGCGTCTTTATTCCCAACTGTGGTGCCCACTAAACCGCTCTCAAAAGTCCTACAAAGAGGATGGAAAGAAGTTTAACAAAAATGGCTTGCATGAAATTTTGTATCGTGGTAACACAACCTTACATTAAATTTTGTTGTAATTCACCAATAATACAAAATTTTAGTTTACACAATGAAATATTACGAAATTAGGTTAAAAGTTTCTAGCAGAAAGAGTCACACCAAAGTTGGGTTACGTAAATTTGCTTTTAAACTTTCATAGTTGAGTAAATTACATTATATTACTCCGTAAGAAGCTTTAGTTTTGTATTTCAAAGTGGTTAGTAAATAAATAAATAAAAATAAAAACCAAAAAGTAAAACTAGGGTTTCTTATAATCCAAAAATATTTCAGTCTCCTTATACTTCATTCTTTAAATACAAACTATAATGTATTTCTACTGCTACTATGGTGTGATTATAATTATGACCAGGAAATGGAGGGGGCGCTTAGGGACATCGAAACATATTCGATAATTTGTACTTACCACTCCCAGGAGGAATGGATGAGATAAGGAAACCGTAGGAGGCTATACAACGCAGACAGGCCAGCCGAGTGCAACCTTCAGACACATTTGTTTGATGACCCGGTCACATCGGAGGACTGCCTAGAGATTGCTTTCTATTGGCGGAAACGGGCAGAACTCGATCCGCCTAAGTCGAAGAATCCTATCAAGGTCCAAAACAAACTTCCGGCTAGCAATCATCTGCACCATCCTTTCGACACTGAGCGACAATGCAAAGCTCGTAAGTACACCTAAAAATGAAAGGAGGCGTCAAACGATAAGACATTACAAATGAGGGAAAAAAGATCTGTAGTGGAATAAAAACCGCCCCAATGTTTGCTTTGTAAATCAGAGAAAACAACGAAAATCGGGATAAAGTGGCTGTTAACAGCAATCGAAAGGAACCTCCCGAATTTGAGCCTCGCTCGTTACCGTGCATCCATCTCACCAGGCAATAAATAACTGTATTATACCTTTATATACGTAAAGCAAATGAACTCTTTAAGTCCATCCGCAACTATGCGTGACAGATACGTTAATAGCACGACAAACGGATGAAGCATACTTATTCCTTGAAAGTTTTATTATATTAGCCTTTTTTGAAAGAGGAATGCTTCAAATGCTGGCAGTGCTGTGCATTATTGTGAGCACCGTAGTCTAACAGCGCCGCGTAAGTCACAAGAATAAGTGATAAAAATGCTTGGTTATGCATGTAAGTGTTAAGGATAGGTACATAACATTGATGGAGAAGACCTGTCGATTTGTCGAGTAGTGGTGCACGTAACTGACAAGGATAGGTATGTAATAATGATCGAGATGCTTGCTCTGTTTATCGAGTAGTGCCGCGTGTGATTGATAAGGATAGGTATGCAACACCTATAGAATGCTTGGTCAGTTTGTCGAATAGTGCTGTGTGTGAATGACAAAATAAATGGAGTGATGGAGGTGCACCGTTGTGGTTCTCAGCGTCCCATTTTATACTGGACGTGAAAGACCGCTTAATTTTGCTCAGAGGTGTCTTTGATTAGGCTTGGGGTTCTATTACGTACCGTAAATCTACGCCACGGGACCAACGGCTTTACTTCGTTTCCGAAGGAAGCTATGCTAAGGATTTTTACGCCTGGAAAAATTCATCGACCTCCGCCGGTTTTGAACCCCCGACCTTGGATATCTGAAGTTAGCATGGTAACTATTACACCACGGAGGGAGACAAAGTGTGAGTACAAGGGTAGGCATATAACACTAATCGAGATTCTTGGTAAATTTGTTGAGTAGTGTCGCGTGTCAGTGGCAAGAATAGGTATGTAATAATGATCGAATTGCTTGGTCTGTTTATGGAGTAGTGCTGTGTGAGAGTGATAAGGATAGATATGTAACACTAATCCAGATGCATGGTTTGTATGACGAGTGGTGCTGCATTTGGGAGATAAGGATAGGTGTGTAACACTGACCGAGATGCTTGGATTGCATACCGAGTAGTGCTGCATGTAAGTGATAAGGATAGGTGTGTAACACTGACCGAGATGCTTGGATTGCATACCGAGTAGTGCTGCATGTAAGTGATAAGGATAGGTGTGTTACATTGATCGAGACTCTTGGTCGGTTTGTCGACTAGTGCTGCATGTGACTGGCAAGGATAAGTATTACACATTCATCGAGAGGTTCTGCATGTGAGTGACAAGGACAGGTGTGTAGCACTTATCGAGAAGCTTGATCTATTTGTCGAGTAGTGCTGCATGTGAGTGTCAAGGATAAGTATGTAACATTACTCGAGATGTTCTGCATGTGAGTGACAAGGATAGGTGTGTAGCACTTATCGAGAAGCTTGATCTATTTGTCGAGTAGTGCTGCATGTGAGTGTCAAGGATAAGTATGTAACATTGATCAATATACATGTTCGGTTTGTCGAGTGTTGCTGCATGCGAGAGATAAGGATAGGTGTATAATGTTGATCGTGATGCTTGGTCGGTTTGCCGAGTAGTGCTACATGTGAGTGGCAAGGATAAATATGTAAAATTGATCAGGATGCTTGGACGCTTTGTCGAGTAGTGCCGCATGTGACAAAAATAGGTATGGAACATTGACCGAAAGGCTTGGTCGGTTTGTCGAGTAGGGCTGCATGTGTATGACAAGGATTAGTATGTAATATTGATCGAGATGCTTGGACGGTTTGTCGAGTAGTGCTGCAAGTGACAAGGATAGGTTAGGAACATTGATCGAGATGCTTGGTCGGTGTGTTGAATAGTGCTGCACGTGAGCGACGATGATTGGTATGTAAAATTGATTGAGATGATTGGATGGTTTGTCGAGTAGTGCTGCGTGTGAATAGTACATTAGGTGTGTTACACCGATGGCGATGCATGCTAAGTTTTTTTAATAATGCCTTGTATGAGTAATAACGCTAGGTGGATAACAGTGGTCCAGATGTTTGATCAGTTTGTCGAATAGTGATGCGTGTGAGTGATAAGTATAGATATGTAACACTGATCCAGATGTTTGGTCGGTTTGTCGAATAGTGCTGCATATGAGAGACATGGATAACCGTATAATAGGGATCGAGACGGTTGATCGGCTTGTTGAGTAGTGCTGTATATGGGAGACATAGATAGCTGTATACCACTGATCAGAATACTTGATCACATTGTAGAGTAATGATGCAGATGAGAGACATGGGTAGCTGTATAACACTGATCCATATGCGTGATCGGTTTGTCGAGTAGTGCTGCATATGAGAGACATGGATAACCGTATAATAGGGATGGAGACGGTTGATCGGCTTGTTGAGTAGTGCTGTATATGTGAGACATAGATAGCTGTATACCACTGATCAGAATACTTGATCACATTGTAGAGTAGTGATGCAGATGAGAGACATGCGTAGCTGTATAACACTGATCTAGTTGCGTGATCGGTTTGTGAAGTAGTGCTGCCGAAGACGGCTGCATACAGTTTTAATCCTGTTTCACTCTTTTTACCACTGCACAATCAAGGAACATGGCAATCGTATACACCATAAAAATCCAAAACTAAATGAAAAACCTCATAGTTGAAACACACCATGGAGTACACAACGAAAACGTATATTACTTTTGTAAAGAAGTCACCAATCATTCGTACATAAAGTTGCAGAAGAAAAAGGCATTGTTGGATACTTTATAAAACCAAAATATTTAGGAGTGCATTAATAATAATAATAATAATAACAATAATAATACATTTTTATAGTAAGCTAGTACTAGGCCTCGTTGCTTCATACATATATGTTATAATGAGACGTGTAGATATGCTAGCAAAAACTAGCCATACATCACATTAAACGTATATTTTAAAATGTTTCGAGTCTAGTAACGGTTTAAAATAAAAACAATACACAAGAAAAGAATCGAGAGTAACCTAAACCGCACTAATATATGTACATGGTTTGGCAAATGCAAACTACACTTAAATGTATGTATGTTGGTATTATTTAATATACGAGAGAAGAAGTGTAGGTGTTAAATAGTTGTTGTAAATAGTAAGCAAATGGTCATCAGTATAGTTTGCTTGAAGCCAATAGAAATTTTAGACTAGATTTATATTGGGAGTATACTGAAATTATACAATTTTAGTTATTTTGGCTTCTGTACACATTTTAGGATAGCATTCCAATAATTTCTACAGGGAAGAATTATTTAAGTTAAATCAGGCTTGGATTCTCGCCTTACAGCTTCTTCGCATGAACAGCTAGTCACAACACAGCAGTGCAATATATACCTCCTGCCACTCCAACCTATTCACTCTCATATAACACCACAGCCGTCAACGTTCCTGACACTCTTCTCTTTTGAGAATGTCCTCCACAGTTGAGGAAAAAACATAAGTATTAATGATTGTATTGTTCGATCATGGTCTACAAACCCGGAAAACAAGTTAAACTTTACGAATTGTTACTATTATTTTTTAAAAGGTGCACTAAATATTAGAATGCGGGATACAGAAATCTTCGAACGCGCCTGGAATTTAAGGGTGTCGTTAAAGTGAAGTGTCTTGTGGCCCACTCTGTATTCTATGTTGAAATTGTTAGGTGGGAGCGCATTCTGCCTTCCTGAGCTGTCTCCGACCTTTCAGCAGTCTTCATGATTGTAGACTTTAATTAAAACCTTCCATACCGTTCCTTTTTTTTCTAAAGACTTGGGCAGCGTAATAATTCGTTGGAAAATAATACTATATATGTGCTTGCTTTAGGAAATAGAAAGCATTTTTTCTTTCTCTTCGCACTGCTCTTTGCATCTCTCTCTATCTCTTTCTCTTTTCGAGATTTATCGGATGGGTTGAAGAGCGGTACGGCGTTTGTACGGTTCCCTAGGGACTCGTTCTTTACACAGACGAAATACGGGCGAAGTTTACTGGGATGGGATTTTGGTGGCTAGGCGGCGGAGTCCGCACACTCGGTCAACACACACTCGATATTTAATGTAATAATCTGCCTGCCAGCGTTAATGAACATTCCCAGCTTCCTGGAGCCACTGCCCTGTCTTTCGCAAATGTCTCCATGTTCGATCGCTTCCTCTGCCCAGCCTGGAAAACATAGCGCTAAACAAATAATAAATGGACTTCGCTTTGTTTTTATGGCAAACCTGCGGTATAGTTCCAGTGGAGACATTTTAAGGTAAGGCGTCTGTGAAATACGGGGATTTCCAGTGTACACGATATCCGACAGAAATATATACCACTTGGTACTCACTGTTCAAAGCTTTTAGCTGTAATGGTTATCCAAATACGATTAGTGTATTAGTTCCGCATTGGTCGAATCAAAATGCTAGACAGAAGTTTTTTTTTGTTTGTTTTGTTTTTTTGTTGTTTTACTTTAATAAGTTAAGAAATTAATTAAAAATGTATTACATCAGTAAGAATGTTATTTTTATTTACATCTCCTAACAACAACCCTGTAATTTCAAGGCAATTTAAAAGCTCCATTTCTAAATTTTGAAAAGTTTTCCATGTAAGGTGTACTTTAGTGTGGGAGGATGTTTTGAAAATCTTCATGTCGCATCCTTGGGAAATACCAAAGTTAAATACCTTGTTTGCTATTCAACAGACTTTTCGTTTTTTAGTTACGCTGTCCAAAGACACTGACCTTTTTCGAAAACTTTTTTTTAATTCAGGGTTTCTCAAAAAATATGTCTCCGGTGAAATCTCGTTATCGAACTTTTGGGTGAAATGCCATACCTTCTCTACCTACTATGTACATTATACATACGTGCTAGAGAAAGTAAAAATTGATGGAAGATGTTTGATCATTAATTTTGAAGCCCACTCTAGTAATCGCTTTCGCGGTAACTTTCTGTTCCACAAAGTATATCTTCAGAACGGCTCTATAACTGGGAATTTCTACATTTTTGTGCGTTCACTTTTTGATAAACTATTGCTTTTTAAGTTTTCTGAATTTTCTGTGTTTTTGCAATAATTAGAGACTAATGTTTGTTAGAAATGTAAAGAAATAAATGTGTTATAAGAACCTTAAACGCAACGGCACGTATTGGCACGTATTGGCACGTATTGGCACGTTTTTATCAACTTCCGATAGGCTATAAATAAAAAACAAGATCATAGAAAACAATTATTTTATTGTTATAAGTTTTGTACACTTATGGTTTTTTTTTTTCAACATAATCACCGAAATGATTGAGACATTTATCGTACTTTGCAATACCCGCTTCAAAAAATGTTGCCGCCAATGATTTCAAATGAGCATTGACGTTATTTTGAAGATCTTTGTTGGTTTGAAAGTGCTGCCCTCCAAGCCACGTCTTCAGTTCAGGGAAAAGGTGAAAGTCGCTGGGTGCCAGGTCAGGACTGTACGGCGAATGGTTGAAAATGTCCTATTGAAGTTGCTCAAGGAGCCGATGGGTTGTGCCAGCAGTTTATGGACGAGCGTTGTCATGGATCGACACAATGCCTGAAGAACAGTATTCCTCTTCGTTTGTTTTGAACGGCTCTCCGCAAGCTCCTGAAAACAACGTCAATGCTCATTTGAAATCACTGGCAGCAGCATTTCTTGAAGCAGGTATTGCAAAGATTGTGCACAGGTACGATAAATGTCTCAATCTTTTCGGTAATTATATTGAAAAGTAACCATAAGTGTACAAAACTTTTAGTATTAAAATAATTGTTTTCTATGCACTTGTGTTTTTGTTTATAGCATATTGCATTTTGAAAAAAAAAAAAAAAACGGCCCTCGTAGTAGGTCATAAAAAACTGATTAACAATGTGTCGCGGTGTGCGTGTGTGTATTCGAAGATAATGAATGACAGAATTTCTTTACACGAAAATAAAATTAATTACTTGGTGGATTCAGTAGCAAAGTTCACTAAATTAACCTTAGTGGCGATAGATTACTACCAATGCCTGGTTGTTGACCATAAAGGAATCAATAACCTGGAGCTCATATTTAGCTTCTATATCATTGAAGTTGTTAGAAAATATATTCAAATACGAAGGCGATAAAGAGCCAGGACCATTTAAATTGCAAAATGACTTGTGTTAAAAAGTAGAATATGGCAAACTTTAGATTTAATATAGTTCAAAAATACTCATGCAGCAAAACAGATAAAACACGCAGATAGTTTGAATTACCAGCACTAAAATCAGAATATTCGGTTTACAACCTTGAAAATTGAACGAGAGTTAAATCAAATCAGTATCGCAGGCAAACTATTTAGGCATATAATTCGATATTTCAGAGTAAAATACTACACTGTACATACGTATACCGATTCAAACTCTGTAAGCTGGTATCAACTAGTAAAATGAGTGTGACGTATGAGTATGACCAAGGAACGGAGGGGATATTTCGTACCTAGACCCAAAGCGGATTTTTTGTGCTTACCACACTCGGAGGAACGGTTGAGGTGAATGAGCAGCAGGAAGCTACAGGTCGCACCCAGGTCGGCCGAAAGAGATGCCCAGAGGTTCCTAATGATTACACACTTGGTAACCCGGACGCAATGGGCTGTTCAAAGCCTTCCCTTGAGGGAATCGAGGATAACTTGACCCATCTGAGGCGGCTCAAAGAATGCTACTATCTGGCAGGGCCGAGAAGGACAGTCCATTGAGCAAGCATCTGGGCCATCTGTCTGACATTGCAAGTCCCTAACTCTCTTAAAGC
>CM060900.1:394756131-394918631 GCA_030762935.1 Hymenopus coronatus
ATGAGAGAAAGAGAAAGAGAGAGACAGAGAGAGGAAGAGAGAAAGAGTGAGAGAGAGCAAAGGATCATTGCAAGCGTATGAGATTAAATGTTCTCTAATGGATTGAAGTGGAAGGAACGGCGAGTGAGGAAACCGGATTAAGGCTGAGGAACGTACAAGTTAGCAGATAGTATGATAAATGCTTCACATAAGGAGACAGAAAAGAAAACGGAATGGATGAAGGAATCACGTTCATAGAGGCAGTTCCCAGACTTGTACTTGGCTCAATAATGATATTCCCAGTTTCCGCTAATATAAATAGTATAAAGCATATTGCTCCGATGAGGGCTGCAACTATTTTAAGGTACAGAAATTATCTGCACACGTAAAATATCGCGCTGTTGGGCCATCTGTTATTAATAACTAATCTTTAAGATGCAAACAAATGTTCCTCTTTCTCTAAGTAGTGTTTAATGCCCACATTTAGTGCATCACAGGGGGTGGACTCTGAGGATACATGAAAAGAAATACTATTTGGAAACGAAGTTCAAATTTGGGAATGAAACTTTCCAGGCCTAACATTAGAATACCTGCCAGGCTTTTATGATAAAAGGGGCGAGGAAAACCTTGAAAAAGTCTCAGTGAGAACGGTCCAGGCGGTATTTGAACTGCAGGCCTTTCCGTTTAAATTCGTTAACGACTTCGGCTACCCATTTTATAATGTGTTTACTATAGCTACAAATAAAATCTGGAACAATAAATTGCATTTGAAATAATATTCCAAATACGTAATACTTGTTCGATAGATAGAGTCAGACTGAAACATTGAATGCCATAGTGGGAATTTGAACCACGGGTATCCCGGTCTCCAGCCGGTTGCTCTAACTACTGAACTACCATGGCATCATGCCGCCCCGGCATTACAGTTTTCAACTGTTCTGCTTGTTTGCTGGTAAACTTACAATGTAATAAGTAGCCATTAGGGTATGTCGCATCTAAACATTATTTGAGATCACCTTATGGTTTACCGGGAAGCATGCGAGTTAGTTGAGAAATTTATTGCCGTGCCGGCATGTTGCTATAGTAGTTCAGTGGTTAGGGCAACCGTATAGAGATCGCGAGGTCTTGGTTGAAATCCCGGCTACGGCATTGAAATGCTCAGTCTGACTCTACCTATACAACTCCTGTCCAACACATGGCCTTTGTGAAAGAGCCATTAAATAAAACATATAGTAATTGTGTTTAACAAAATATACTACGTATATACTCGTAATAATTATGTGTAAGCAGCTACTTTTATTCCCCTGGTGTATTTTCCAGTCTTTAGCCTATTTCTTTACTCTAACGCCAGAAGCTTTATATATTTCCCCTAAAGAATAATCAGAGAGCGTCTTCTTTCATCTTTAAACGGATTTAGCTATGAAGGATTCTTGAGACGTGGTTCAATAACCCATCAAGCCTTAAAACGAGATCCGGGTTCAAAGTTGTGCAATGTGATATATGTAGTAAACCTTTCTCTTATCACAAAATGTGGGCGATTTGGTAGAGAACAAAAAACCTTTTGCCACTCCTGACCATAGTCTCTCAGTTTCCGATCGGATAAAGGGAAGCAAATTTACTACGTAAGGACTATATAAGCGCAGCTCGTGCTTCCACAGAAATCGCACAGATTAATGAGGAATGGAGGTCGAGGGCAACGTGTGGTGTGAGATAAGCGACGGCGCTCTATGTCAAGAGCCTCAAACAAATTAGCCTTCTAGGTTTTAACACATTCTGCCAGGAATTACTTCTTCATGCTCTCTATCGTGTCAGAAGAGAAGTCGAATCCAATATGGATCAATCAATTGCTTCCTTACCATTTTTGAAAAATCTCTAATGTAAAAATGTCTCTTTTATTAAGGGTGCATTCTAAATGTTTCAAAATAAACACTGTGTAAGGGATTTAGTTTTAAAAGTTGATGCATGTATTTACGTTCTACTTGGATTCTACGCTTTAAAATTAATGCTATAACTGTTTTAATAGTTATTTAATCATTTTCAATTGTAATTTAATATATTTTAACAAAAAATAATATTCACCAAAATAAAATTTTCATAATTATTGACCAACGGTTTAGATTTATGCTCCGTATTAAGACAGAAAATAGGCTACATGAAATATAATTTTAAAATAGTTGACTCAAATTTGTTTTTAAATTTAACTTAAATTTGGATGAACTTGGTGGCTTAACATAATAACCTCAATTATAAACTTAAAATACTGAATTGAATTTTTATAATTTTGCCAATTTTAGGCAATGGAGCCCCTGAATAACCATATGTGAAAATGCGATAGAGCTGCAGTTGTACAATAAAGAAAAAAATACAACTAAAAAGCCTGATATGATGCAGCCACATGTCCTCCTCTACACATTAATTTGTTAGCTATTCACAACAAAAATGAACTTTCTATTTTCACATTTCATAGTAGATATTTATAACATTACTTGTAATGCATATTATGTTAAGTTACACTCACGGTTCAAAAAACAGATCGATATATTTAAGCCTTGATATTTACATAATCTTGCATGAAATCACGAGAAAGGGAAAATGAGTCACTAGCACTTCCAATCGTTTTCTTTAAAACAATATCAATATTTTTCACTTGGTTAATATCCTAGAAACTTCCATATAGCACAATTTTACAGTGTAACAATATCCAGTCTTTCCATTATTAAGATGTTTAGCTCTGTTTTCCATCAGGTAGAAACAAAATTAATATGAATAGGAACTTGATAGGAAACTTCAGGAAGTTCATTGATTACACGATGTGTACTAATCCACTGTCATTGACCTATTGTATCTTATTTCAAAAACTTCAACCACTTTAGGAAGAACATTAATTTAATGGTTTGTGAGGATGCGGAAATTTTATTAAAATATCCACCTTTCATTTGCACAATTAGTTAGATTTACAACTTTGTTCAGCTTTATAATTATCCGATTTTTGTTTCTGGAAACATGTTTATAAAACTGATATTTTTTTGGAGGATCACAAAAAATGCTCTTTTGATAACATCTTATAAAATGTTTGATCAAATATGATACGTTGTGTACCACATATAACATGTGGGAGAAAATGTAGTGCGGAAAGAAAATCATTAAAATAATGTTTACAAATGGCTAAATTTTAATGTTTTTAAATACGGGGACGGAATGCTATAAGTCGAAATAAGGGCTTTTATTTCGTGCAATTTCTTTGTGGAACTTTAGATCTTTAATGTTGAATAAGAATGTCCCGTAACTTTTTGCCTTAAACATTCATCCAAGTCGTTTTACTGCAAATGCCTGCCTGCAATGTTCAAGGATTTAGGCTACAAGAAACATTTTAAGCTCTTGGGCATAGTGATTAGATGTATAGATGTATACCTCTTATCTTATTTGTATATTGTGACTTTATCTGGTTTTTACCTTCCTGTACGGGAGAGGTTCCGACCTCTTCAACTGCCTTGGTACGAATGTTGCCTATTACCAGTAGTACTTTTGATGTCACTAGGTGTACTCTGGGCCGAACATCTGAGCCGCTCCCAAGAAGGAACTTTTCGGACTGGGTTGGAGTTGGCAGGGTAATGGTTCTTGATACCCATGGGAGATTGGATACTTCTAGGTGGTGACACCTGATCGGAGTTTTAAGACGCCTTAATGACCTTTGCTATCTAATCTGGAGATCTTAGTAGGCAGCAGCTGGTAACTGTCACCCTAACCATGGTGCCGGTAGTCATTCATGGAGTTAACGCGCATAAGGGTGGTATGCATCTCCATCCTTGCGGTTTTTTTGTTTGTTTTTGTTTCCTTGTTTTTGTCGTGGAAGGGAAAAATTATTACTGAATTTAAGCCCAAGCTGAAATGATGTGGAGTTTTATTTATGGACGCTCTATATCTACTGTGGCTCTTAGCGTCCCATTCTATAATGGGCGTGAAAAACCTTTTAATTTTGTTTAGAGGCTTCTTTGTCCCAGAAGTAGAGCCATTGGCTGGGTGGTTATGTGGGGCTCTACGTGCGAATGTGACCTACCCACTAAAAACTATCTCACGTAATAATAATATACAATGACCTTTTTTCGTGCTGAATAGCAGTTGTGTGGCCCTGCACAGCACCTGCGTTAGTAAGTAATCGATGGATGGCTGCTGCACATTGTACTGTAGCGGAGTGAAGGTAATTTCTAGGCTATAGCTATGAAACCTGACTGCATCCCGGGAACGTGAAAGAAAAAGTGCATAGAAGTAGAGGAGACGCTGCAGATAAGTAGTTAAAGAAGGATGTGGTTAGTGGCAATGACGTTTTTCCATCCTCTGTCGGGTGTTCTTCGCTTTTTCTACCAGACGGTGGTCTGTGGCAGGTTTACGCGGTGTGACTTCATGCAACGTAGTCTTCGTCTTCAATGGTGCTGAAGGACTAAGTCGAAGCGTTGTGCATCACTGAGGCAACCTGATCCAATCTTGCTGTTATATAGATGGCGTTGGAGTCCTTAGCTGATTTAGCAGCAAAGATGGGTTCAATCCTCTCGCAGAAGTGGACATACAGGGTATTGTACTCTTATTCCAGAGCGTAGATGCTGGGTGATGGTGTGTGAGCTGTTCAGCGCTTCTTCTAGCACCAGAAGAGGCCGGGAGATGGGTTCGAGGTGTTGTACCCGTTCTCCAGCACTGGAAGACGCCTGCTGACACTGGCAAAGGTAACCTCTTCCAGTGCTGCTAGACGAGTGCCAAGGTTCAGGAACTCCTTATGCGGGTCTAGGTTGGCATCCCGCGTTCCACGTCAGTTGAGGTCGCTGGTATAAAAACGACTGAATCTTAAGGTGGTAGTGCAGTCTGGTCTCTGCGGGTAGGTTGCGTGCTCCTCTAACTGAGTGAGCACTGGGTCTGCCCGGTGAAATATCCGTCCCATGAACCGGCGACGACGGCGCAGATCCGGACCAGAGTACTCGGCAGCGAAGGAGTCGGCACCACAATAATGGTATCGCGGCGACATAGAACGGGAGTTAACGATGTGCGCGAAGGCACTGCAGCGTCGACAGGGACGGTGACGCTGCTGTCGGCTAATCTTGGTCACCAGGAGTCACTCTAACAAGGGCAATCCTGACACCAAAGCAGTTTCTAGGACATCTTGGTTCCGCAGCTCCAACCTAACAAGAGGCGTAAATCTCCGGTAACAGTAGATGTGAATGGCTCTCAAACATGAAGGTCACTGCGACTGCGCAGCGGCAGTAATTATGGAGCGTGTAAAGGTTTCGAAGGATCCCCGACGCACTACCAGGGCGACGGCGATAAGCTCACTGGTGGCTGTAGTCTCGGCGAAGAGGTTGCTGCCGGTAAAGCAGCGGCAACAGGAGGCAGTGCTACAGCCGAGGTAGGACTTGCCTCAGGTGGCGGCGATAATGGCGTTGCCCTATGGGCGAGGAGTATCGTCAGCTGTCATCGAGGTGGTGCTTATTCTTCCCCATCGCAGTATCCTCGCTTAAGCAAGGGGGTCGGTATATTCTGTAAAATAACCACCATCACAATGGAAAAGTCAAATGGACCTGCACTCTGGGTGTTATGAGGTCCATTTGCATAGTCAGGTCACTGCTTCCAGATTATACCACTTCACTAAGTTCTCACTATCACTTCACTAATGTGATCTACTGTTGATCCAGCCTTAGAACCCCACCAGTAGGAAACAACATATTTTGTATCCTTCCACGTTGACCTCATGTGCATATTAGCCGCGAGGCGCAAACAGAAACACTAAATACGTGCACTCATGTCTTGTGTTGAAAGTGTAATTGAATTACATACTATTGAAAGTATATGATTATGAAAAACACTATAATAATAAATACCGAAATAAAGGCAAAAGTGTAATTAAACACACAATAAGTAAGATAAAACTCATGTTAACTATAGATGCAAGAGATAGAATATCTGAGTCCCTAACACACAATTATCATCTCCGTCAATAATTTTTCATTTTATTTCTGTTCATAAATCTAAATAGAATATCTATCAAACTCTGATGAAATGTGGATCGCTTAAAGCTTAGAATCAATATTACCAGAACGTAAGAATTTGTCTAATGTTGGCAGTTCGTTGTTAAAAAAAATTCCACTTTGCTACGAACGGAACCGTTGTTAATCCATGTCTTTTCTAATTCTGGCTTCAGTCTGTTTCTTTTCTTCCTTAGTGTTTGCAGTTTGTACATTCACACATTTAATGCCTCATTCAGATACACCGGTATAATCGTTAGTTTAACAAAGGTATGCACTAGACAGTTGGATTCTCCAGCATAAGTATGTTAGAACATTCAAAATAATTAGTTTGTTCCTGATTTTAGTTACTTATTTTCAGAATGCCTTAGTATTTCACCTTAATTGTCACTTGTGAAGCTAACAGTTTTTGCAGAAGCTATATTGGCTGCTCATGATTGCCGTATGAATGCAGAAAGGGGGTGACGTCGAACAGAATTAAACACATCTTTTTTTTAATATCCATATTATTACTATTTTATATCAATCAAAAGTTCCATAAAGAGTATGTATAACATGCTATTTGGAAAAACAAGACCTTTTCTAGTGTACTATGGGTTGTATGACGTGGTGCTTTGGTTTTCCGCGTATATCGGACTAGTTAATGGCATCATGTGTTTACATTAGGTTTAATTCTAATTCTTTTTAATAGAGTTTAACGCCTGCTTTTATGAAATACCCCACCACAGGAGATGACACTGATGATACATGGAATGAAGATGGATTACCGGTGGAATGCGATGGCGGGGAAAAATGACCCAGAAAATTCCACCCCTGCGCCGCTTTGCCCACCACAAACCACACATGCGGTCACTTAGGATCGAACTCAGGCCACCTTCGTGAGAGGCGATTGGTCTAACTATTCGGCAACTGCGCGGCCACTTGATTCTAAGATGAGCGATGATAATTCAGTTTTCACTGTTAATTGTATTAAAATAGTTATTACTGCCACAGCATTTACGTGCTCTATTATAATTCCTGTCACTACACTTTTGTTCAAGATATAGCTGCACAATAAAATATGCGCGAAGCAGCCTCTACTTCCATCCTCTTCATTCATTGAGGAGTCGAACACAAGACCCCTCTAAGCTCTCGCAGCAGCAGTGCTGACTGTACGCCATAACTATGGGAGATAGCTCACTCGGGAAACTCATTGATTTAACATAATTTTGTTTTGCACCAGAAATGTACCCAGTAATTAACTCACTCGCGAGAACGCTTGGTTGAATAGCCGCTGGGTTTATCCACAGATTTGGAGAATGTTCGGTAGATGGGTTCCAGAATAATCCCGTTAACTCCCAATAGCTCTTCTGGTATTTACGCTGGATGAGCCAAATTATCTTTCCAACTGGGTCGGAGGGGCGGCTGCCCTTATTACCCGATAAGTATGGCTAATAACTGTGTGAAAATATAATGAGATTGTTAATTTTAACACACTTATTGAAAGAAGTAATATGATTGTTAGTAATGACACCATGACTGTGTTGCACGGGGAGGAAATACGGTAGTTAAAATGCCTGTTGTAAACGGCATAGGTTTGATTCCATCGTCGTTTATCTTGTAAGAATAGGGAGCTGCTGAGCATCTTTCTTCTTCGAAATATCCATCCATCACCAAAGGCGTCGTAACCGAGCGGTTAGAATACTCGCATTTCACCAAGCCAGCCCTGGTTCGCTCCAAGGCGACCGCACGTAGGATTTGAAGTGGACAATGACGCGCAGGGGTGGGTTTTCTTGGGGTTGTCCGGTTTCCCCCGTCATCCCATTCCACCGGTGCTCCATCTTCATTCCATGCGCTGCATATGTAGTAAAAGTGGGCATAAACTACTATCAAAATATAAAAAAGTAGCCAATCGCTTTTTGCGCTTACTTTGGTTACCTATGCATCAACTTCATATACAAACCGAAAGTTTTCTCGTACTTCTTCGCATTGAATCTGTTTTCTGGCACTACGTGCAGAACAACAGATGAAAAATGAACACTATCTACTAGTAAAGCTGCTTAAGGCTGGAAATTACACATATTAATGTAATGATGTAACAATGATACGTCGTGCAGCTGGGATATATAGATAATCATAGAGTAGTACTTCCCTTTATGTATTCGCCAATAATCTCCAGATGATCTACATAATAAATTGTATATATAGAATCAACCCTTTAATTGGGAAACACAAAACTAAACTCACCTTAAGACTTCGTGTTTGATGAAAAGAAACGAGAAAATCCCCTTATGCAAGTTTGTTTTAAGATTTACACAAGATGCTGTCGAACATTGATTTGAGAATCAGAAGTTCGAGGGTTCAAGTTCAGAGCACTGAAAATATCATGTGTACAAAAGTCTTGATGAAAGATGTCTGGAGTTCAAAACAATAATGTGCAAGACTGCCTGTTTAAAATCCTCAGCATGAGTGTCAAAAAGAAGTATTTTTCAAAATCAGAGTGCCTAGTTTGTAATCCTTCAAAGCTTCCAAGCTTTCTAAGGATTTCAAATTCAAAGGTTACCAAAAGCGCGGTTGTTCACAACAACCAGTGTCCAAAGTCACAAGTGCTATAAAGTCCGAGTGTCGAAGAAACGGATATTTTGACTCCCCAATATTTAAATGTCTAAATATCTAAAAGATGCTGAAACAATTGAGAAGACTAAGAAGTTTAAAATTCCGTAATCTAAGGTCCAAACGTTCAAAAGATCAAGTGCCCTTATATAAAAAATGGCGGTTGAAAAAACAGTGTCCAGAAACAATATTTTACAGAATTTGCAGTTGGCCGAATTGCCAACCGTCAATTATCGGATTGAACAACAACAATAATAATAAAAGTAATAATAATAATAATTATTATAATAATAATAATCTGTACAAAACATGGTCTATGGTTCACAGTGTCCAAATTTCCAAGGGTTTAGAAGTTCTGGTATCCAAATATCCAAATTTCTAAAAGTCCAATCACGCTAATGTACTTATAACTAATATTGTTCCCCCAAAAGCCCAAAATAGTGGTGTTGAAATATTCAAGAGTTCAATTAGCGTCTGTTATTCCGAGTGTTTAAATTCGACCGTAAAATTAAGAAGCTTTCAAAATATTAGCCGTGTAAAGTCCCCAGAGTCGTAAATTCAGAGTATCTAAAGACCATAATTTCCCCAAGTGCAAGCTTCCAGAGTCTAAATATTGTGCCAAGCGTAAAACTTTTTGCTCTCAAAACCACTATTTCTGAAGACTAAGGTGGGGAAAGCCCTTGTGCCAAAGATTATAGTGCTCAAATTTACCTGTTCTCTGAAGCTCCTGATGTCGTTAAGTTTGATCGGGAAAATTTGTTGAATGATAAAGTCCTAATATAAATATTCTAAGATTCAAAAACCAGGCATCCAAAATCCGAAGTACCAGAAACGTCAGATATTTGCAAATCTCAGCATCTAATTCCGAGTCTCAAAAGTGCCAGCGTCCAAAAATTGCGATATATTTCGAATATTCAAAATGATAAGAATCCCAAAGTTCAGTATCCATTATCCATTGTCCAAACGCAGGGATGTCTAAATATCTTAATTTGCAAAGATAACAATTTTAAAATAGGAAGTATTCAAAGACGTGGCTTATCCAAAACCATCGTTTTTAAAAGCTTTTAGAGTACAATATTCCAATACGTTGAGAATTTCAGAAACCTGAACGTGTAACTGTCAGAGTGTCCAATAATCAGCGGCTGCTAAAACAGCGCATACGATACCTCAGAACATTCATAATAAAAGGTTCCATTTGTACAAATGCCAGAGTATATTAAGTTTAGCCACCAAAATATAGTCGTAGATATTGACAATAAGAAAGGGTAGCTCTTTAGAGTTTGTAGTTATAGAGAAACTGCACTGATTCACCCATGAAAGCATTTGGTAACTTACTATACTCCAGCTAATAATTAGTATGTTCAAATAATTTCGTTTAGGCCTTAATCCAGTTTTATTCTTTCTTTATTTAAAGCGAGTATGAGAGAGAGGGGTGCAACGTGGAATAATTAAATCAATAATACGGTATGTTCATTTACAGTAAATGTTCAAAATGTATTCCGTTGGAATCTAAGCAGAGATCGCATCTTCATAAGCAATGTTTTCCTACCCTCATTTAGAGGTTCTAAGTTCTGCCCAATCTCTAGAGCTGCCCACGCGTGAGAAGATCATCAGTGGTAGTAACCTCGCCATGGTACAGCTTACACATTAACTTGTATTCTTCAAATATCCCTAGAATAATAGTCTGAAACATTGAGCTTTGCCGTAAAAAAGAAACATATCTAGATACTCTTGATTTGTAAAGACTGAATGAATTAAACGCGTCTGAGGCACTGATAGAGCCAGCTGTTGTGCCAGGTGTCAAGGCATAACGTTCCTGTAAACATTCCTCACCTTCCGCTCTGCACATGAAGCCCAATATGGTGTAGTTACTTTATTCCAGTAGACATACTGGAATCCAATTCTTTAATATCATTTTGTGGCTAAGCGACTCACGCTATTCTAATTGCAGAATTAAACGATGAAGTAGTGGTGACATAATAGCGATCAAACATTTGACCAATTTTATTTGTTGTTTACGCAACCATGCACTACAGAGGAAAATGGTACAAGAACATTGTTTCAGCTTACGTCAGGAAGTTGCCGGAGAAGTCTGCGCACTCATGCCTTTAATACGTTGTATATATCAGTATTGTAACACACGAGAAAGACCAGTCAGCGCTAAGCACATCTTATTTACCATTAAGATACTCAACATAACACAACACGTTACGCTTGAATAACTAACGTGACACCACTCAATCTCTGAGTCATAGATTACAACTATATTGCACTCTTCACTGACAATTACACTCTTTTAACTGTCTTAAGTGGACTCTGACTGCTGGGCACTCTTCGGCCCCTAAAATGCGTCCCGTATCCTAGGCCAACGCTTTTGGTCATCGAAGGCACGGGAC
This sequence comes from Hymenopus coronatus, assembly GCA_030762935.1. Lineage (NCBI taxonomy): Eukaryota > Metazoa > Arthropoda > Insecta > Mantodea > Hymenopodidae > Hymenopus > Hymenopus coronatus. Next base: position 394,767,107 of record CM060900.1, read on the forward strand.
ACTTCAAGAAAGGAAGCTTCCAGAGCGACACTATTGAAACTGAAGGCAAATGGGCATTGTTTGTAGGTTATTGTTTTTGTAAGGACTATTGTTAAGTGTGGAAGATCGGAAATAGCTACGCCTAGCTAGCCAAGTCCTATGCACTCGGTAGCTTGCGGTATTTTGGTGCTTCGATCACAATACTAGTTTCTACAGCATTACTATATGACACTTCAAGCCGAGAAAAGTGATTGTTTTGATATTTCCTACTTTTTTTTTTTTCAAAATATGAGCTGTAAATTAGGAAACATAAGAAAAATAATAGTAACTCATATTAGCACTATTGATACATATATTTCAGAACGTATGTGTACTCCAGGAACACTAAATTAACTTTTCATACTACTGTTGATTTACCCTTAAATTTAGGCCATTATGATACTGTTTGGGTTATATAAGAGCTCACTGATGTAATAGAAGCATTGGATTATTTCCTAAAGCATTTTCAAAAATACGTTGGAGTATATCTGACATTGACATAGATTAAACCCAATTGAATTTTGAATATAAAGCACAGTAGTCGTTTATAAAGGCAGGCAAAATAAAACTATCTCACAAGTAATAATTTATGCTTTCCTTAGAAAAAAAAATCGCTTTTCGGAAGCATTTATATTACTGACCTTGAACTGTTACACAATGAAGTACATGAAATAAACAAACATGATATACACTGTATATATATGACAGGGGAGTCTCCACAGGCGTATGTGTGCCATGTAAGTAAAATATTGTTATCTCAAGGCAATGTATGAAATATATAACGTACACAACGGTTTGGAGCATCAAAAACATGCACATTTTTAAAACCACTATGACAGCATGTTGTTTGTAAAACACGTTTCGATAATGTATCCTTCTTCAGAAGCATTATACATTGCTATATTATAGTTAGAGCGAAAGGGAAAGACACGAACAAAGAAAAAGAGAAAGAACTTACTGTAAAATAAATAACCGGTACTTAATAAAATGGGATGAATAGAAACCTACATAGAGCATTTGAAAATATTGTAAAAATAGTAATATGAAAAGGAAAACCAAAAATAACAAGGAAACGAAATGTTATTTTACGAAGTATAGGTTAAGACAAATGCTTAAAGCATCTGGAGTTCCATATGAACTAGATGCTCCAATATGCTGTTAGTGGAAGAGAACATTCTATAAAATATCTCTCAGATTCTGAGCAACCATTTTAGTATTTTAAATAAAGGCATGTAATGTGTTTTAAAGAAATTTAACGTATATTTTGAAAAATATTCTCAAAGATCGACAACTGGATCTATTACTATCAGTTAAAAGCAGAGATTTGGTACTCTTGGATAAAGAAAGGAATACAAGTTTTAAACACACACACACAAACACAGACACTTTCTCTCTCTCTCTTCATTAAACTTCTATACTTTTTTGTTTTCTACTTCCATACAAATAACTGAGTCAATATTAAGGTGTTGACATATGCCCATCATCTTTTAGTTGAGCTTTTTCAAAATACGGTGTTCCTTTTCATGGACCATCCAACTGTTTCTCTGAAGAAGACTAGTAGCAGATATGGGAACTCTTCGATGTCGTTTGACCAATATTCAGCCTCATTATAGCCAAGCTAGGGACATCGCGTTGTGCTGAAGACCTCCCAAGAATGAAGGTATTACAAAGATGTCAGAAGAGTATGTATTCTGTAGAGTATTGAATCGCTTGGTGTTGATCCAAACACTTTCCACACCTGTCGGTGCATTTGCCTTTATCTGGTAGACATCAAAATTCAAAAGTTTGCCCAAGAAAAACAATTAGTAAATGGTATTGCAAATGGTGGTGCAATATATATCGTTATTCAGCCCTTAGATGTTTGAGAAAAGATGTTCTTTCTTCTTAAAGGTGTTTATCATAGGGAAATGTTTTTCACCAATGAGAGACATCTATGAATGTATAAATGTTGAATACCGACTTCCTATTCGGCTCTAATACCTTATACAAACCTTTAATGTCACGAAGAATTATCAGATAATTTGTCAGCAATTACTTACGTGCAAAATATACAAAAAAGGAAAAGGAAAAAAAGAAGAAATCAAGAAATGATTTTGATTGTCGCATAAAATTAGAGGTCTTGATTTCTACAGCTTTCAAAATTTACAATATTCAGCCAAAATTATCCGTAACATATATTGTTGATTGGAGTTTCATAAAAATAAGCTATTACCGATAAAATATATCTATAACGGTAAAAATATAGCCATACAAACATTCTAGAAGACTTAAAATATAAGCTTCTTTACTCTCCTTTAATTAGGAGCTACTGTTACCTATTTAATTATTACTAAAATGAACACTGCTTTAAATATCAACACTTGCCTTATATAGCCTAGCTTTTTTGATATTAGTAGGATTAATTAAGTAGAAAAGTTAATACTACCCTTGTGTTAACTCTGAATTGCTGAAAATAACATCCAGGGTGCTCAAAACGCTTACGTCCCCCGTAGCGCTGGCGTATTGTTCGTCATGACAGGATGCTCTGCCTAACAAGGGGGTGGGGCTCTTGCCGAGTTTTCAATTTATAACTTAATTGGCTGGGCTCCCCTTCCATTAGGGCTGAGTTAATATTTAACGTAAAAGGTTGTTTATTGTTTTATTTTAAGCTTAATGCCATTTGATCCGCTTTGCCACACGAAATCTAAGATGAAAAGCCCTCTGCTTTTCAGAATTATGAAATATGAGATTGACGAGGGAAGCCTTTCTTTAGTTACTTCTTAAAAGCTGGAAATACGAGTAGAAACTCCGAATGAGAAATTTGATAATACAGTTAGTATATTAATGGCCGCAGAAGATAAAATGTAATTCTTGTAATATATTTATGAGCCCATCGTAGTAATTTAACTTCGCTATTTAAAAATTAGATCCATTTAGAAGACAAAATAACCTTACAAATTACGGACAATTTAATAGATGAATGCCATTAAGAAAATCGTTGCAGGTTGTATGCGCCTTCGTCAGGTATTATTAATATCTGATGAAGAGTAAGAGAAAAGAAAACCTTTAAAGTAACTATGCACGTGCTGAAATACTACCGGGCAATATTTTTATCACCTAATTTAATAATATTAGTTTTACAAGGAATAAATAATAAAATTCAAACAACCTTTTGTCTTAATTGGAGAATAGAAAATTGAAACTCCAACTTGCAGATATTGTGAATAAGGAACTAAGGGTAACAGGAATTAATAGGGAGGAATAGGATAACAGGAAGGAACTAATATTTATACATTTAGGTATTGCATAATGCATTGAGACTATTTATAGCTTAAGAGGAAGACAAAAATAACATTTATTTGTATATAGTTCCTCGTAAAAGTAGAGATTTAACCAGATGTTAGTAGTGTTAAGCGTAGAAAATTCTGTCACTTAATGTTTTAAAATTATAGCACTTCAGTTGGCCAATTTGGTTTCCTGCGAAACGTGACTACGGCTTCATACAAGTAAGCCATGCATTTGACTTATAGAATGCTTGTGATATGGATCCGCATAAAATGGCGGCTGATATGAATGTCATAAATATGGAGAGTATTGAACCAGACGAAATGTTGCAAGCAGCGGACTGAGTCAAATTACTTTGGCTACAAAGAAAGTCAAGAAATCAATACAATATAATGAGCCTATAATAAATTATATAACCAATACCGCAATTCTCACTTCCTCTACCCAAGGAATAACTACTTCAAATTGTGGTAATTGTACAATGAAATTGCAGTTTCGTAAAACATTGTTAAGTTTAGTGAAATATTCAACCTCTTAGTAAATGAATACGTTGTTAGCAAAAGTAGCAACCTATACTAAATTAAAATGCTACTACATAATTTTCATAGTTTTATTATTTTCACTGCCTACATTATAATGAATTTTGTGGTTCTGTAACTCCTCATGTTGTCACCTCTGATGATAAGCAATTCATCAACTGAAAATCGTTGCACCATGAGTATTAAGTCCGTGAAATAGGTGAAACAAACTATTTATTATATATAATAGATCTATAAATATTCAGAACTGTCTAAAAAGTAGTGTATGCCGCCCTGTTCAAAGCAAATTTATTCTCTTTTTCCACTTACATCATATATAGCTAGTATCATTCTCCTAGCTTAGCTACATTAACTTCAGAGCCACCGAATCAAAAGACGTGACAACAATGTCGACACGACCATTTATCACTCTGAAAGTAGCTGAAATTAAATAACATGAACAAAAGTGTAAGCGCACAGTAGCCTATTATGCTTCTGGAAACTTCCAGGAGGAAAGGGCGAGGGTTTTTACCGTGGAGAGGTAACTGGATTACTGTATAAAAATGCATAAATGCACCCCAATCGGTGTGCAATGGGGGATATGTGGGGCGGTATACCCGCTAAACCCCTCTTCGTGGTGATTATGTGCTGCTGTGCTGTCCTGTTGGCTTGTTGGTTACCATATAGAACCGCGGTTAGTAAAGGAAAGATCAAATGTTGGCATATATTGTGTGAGAGCAGCTTAAGGGTAAAATTCTAGGCTTCAGCCAAGACAGATTACCTTGACTGCAATGTTAGGAGGTAATAATTAATGGTCTTGGATAAAGGATTAAAGGTAAGGGTGGTATTTGTTAGTATAGGTCTCGTTCCAGGCGTTGGAGCTGGTTCTTTGGGTTCCTCAATCGGAGGTTCGCTAAGTACTGCTGGAGCTCAGGAGGATAAACCCTGGGTCTGGTGTTCTGCTGAGGCGGCGCTGTTGAAGCTGATAATGAAGCTGCTGCTGACGACGATGATGATGATGATGACGACGAAGAAGTGCTGTTAATGAGTCGGCTGTCTGCTATTAAGATCTTCAGCTAAGTAGAAAAACGGTCCATTGGGCTGACACATCAGCGGCGATGGTCTGATGCGATGTGTTAATGGCGGTAATGGAAGCATGCAAATCCTGTAGCTTCTGCACGTAGCGGCTGCTGAACGACTCTTTCAACGCAGTTAGATGGACGCCAATGTTTAGAATCTCCGCGTGGAGATCCTGAATGGCATCCCGAGTTGTGGCAGAGGTCGAGAGTCCTGGTGTTGAAGCGTCTGTGTCGGTGTCTGGGCTGTGGGGGGGGGTTACCTCTTTCTCGGGTACTGGTCTTGCCTTCTGAAGTGCTCTGTCCATAACGCCTCCAAAATCTACACGCTAAAGCCCGTAGCCCCCACAGGCCTACCTGTCCCCACGGAAAGGTCCCCCTGAGGGCCCGTCTCACATCGAACAACAGGGTGGACAGTTTCATGAGGCATTCTCCATCTCCAAACGCCTCGGCCGTCTACCATCCATGTTGCGACCCATTTTAGGAAATGAAACGTCAGGAAATTTCGATGCATGCATAATGCACTTCAACCTTTGTCCACTCACCAAGAAAAATCCAAGATCACAGTGGCCTGCCTTTGTGAATCTACCCCAGAACCTCCCGAACGCGAGTATTGCACGCCACGGTCAAGCCATTTGGTTCAAGAACTACCGTTTGTATATCTGTCTGTTTGTGTGAAATGTTATTACTAAACCAAAGGAATATGTGTCTCACTAAAAGTAGATGTTAATATTTCTAGGGAAATGTACATTTTCATTCTTTACTAAGAATACTGAACATTTTTAATTTAAAAATACACTTTCGTTTTCGATGGTGCAGACACTTTATTATTTCTGCAAAATGTAAAATTTCCCAAAAAAAAAAAAAAAGAGGTTACTGAATTTTAAACTCTGTTCTTTGTTATTTCGTTTTCTCAGCATATCAGTTTGTCAAAATATTTCATGTTATGGCGTTTTCTTAAAGTAAAGTTTTCAAATTGATTTCGAAAAGTTTAACTCAGGTAACCCGCTAAATATTTTGTAGCGGGAGTTGTTTTAAGTTACTGATTTTTAATGCAATAAGTTTGCTCCAATAATGTCAGCATTTTAATAACAGCGTTTAAAATATATTTGCTTGAACGAAAATTAATACTGAAGTTGTGTTAGCTTGATGTGGAAACAAAGGTATCAATAATGCGGAAGGTTTCGCCACATGTACCATTAATTTATTTTTGAAACCTTAGGAGTTTGGACATTTAGAACATATACCGAAATGAAATTTAAAACTCTCCAATGATTGTGCCACAAACTTAGTATTAAGTTTTAGATAAATTAGCAGAAAACTTTTGAAAATAAAATTTTCAGTCCTAGATTCCCCAAGAAAATAAGTGTACCTCAGGAATTTCACAACATACATACCTGAATGCGCGTTTCATAGTCTTTCTATAATATTTATTTTAAAGAGCACAGTTTTGTCATGCTGACACGTGTCGAAAGGTGACATTTTTGGTCTTCTTTTTATCTTTTGGCTTACAGTATGTTTGCGCCGAATCGTAGAAACAACAACTACCGGATATATGTCAAAGCTTATCCTTTTATCACATATCAGTGGCACCTCGACTGATTTACACCCAAATATCATAATGTTTACTTTATCTGCACTTACGTATTATTAGAGAAGAACTAAGAACTCTCAACTAAGAATTCGACAGAGAGATACTAGCAGATACTACATAGGCGCCGCAGACGATGACACTGATGAAACACAGAAGATAGAGCACCGGTGGAATGTAATTATGGGGGAACCGGAAAACCCGGAAAAAACACCCCTGCGTAGCTTTGACCCCCAGAAATCCCATAAGCGGTCGGCTGGAATCGAACCCGGGACACCTCAGTGAGAGGTGAGTGCTCTAACTACTGGGCCACGGCCTGGCCCTAAGGGGCCTTTTAAGAAAATGGTGCAAGCGGTTTTTTGGTGTCTGTAAACAGTTTAGCTCAAAGCGAAAAGTAGCAAAACAACTAACCTTGTAATGAAAACTCAATATCTTCCAAAGATGTGTCACGAGAATTTTCATGAAATTCCTCGCACCTCCAAATGTAAATGTTTATAAACTGAGTTTTTTTTTTTTTCAAAAAGGAGCTCTAGCGATTTTTATTAAAATAGCATATATTAAAATACTTATTTACAAGATCAATAAAACGTATACCTTCAATTTTCTGGGAAGAGTCTGTGAAGTCCTCTTCATTTGAAATGAGTGTTGATAGTTTTGTATATGGAGCTGGTAAATCTGGTGATAAACGAAAAACCCTGCACAAAACTGTAAATCTCCTTAAAAACATAATTTATTTCAAACAGCTTTTCTGTGGCATAATCTAGTTCCGAGTATCCTTTATGAAGAGCTCGAATTGTTGAATACTAGGTACAACCATCTTTTAAGATCTTGCGGATTTTCAGCTGTTTCTCGCATGGAAAGTATGCATTTAAAAGTCAGTATACAGCGTGCAGTTCTTAAAATTTTGACTATCCTATTAGCTCTGTATCTGTTAACTACTTGCAAGTCCTAGGGGGGTGTCGCTCCTAAATAGGGGGACAGTAAGCCGACTACGAAGAAATCTATAAGAAAATGTATAATGTAGCTATTCTGAAAAGTTTTATTTCGAATAAAATAAAGAAGACAGTAAAAATCAGCTATTGTAAGTATAGTTTTATACCCACTAATAAACAATAGAGGTCGCCCTCCGTGGTGTAATGGTTACCATGCTAACTTCATACACCCAAGGTCCCAGTCTCAAACCCGTCGGAGGACGATGGATTTTTTCGGGTGTAAAAATCCTTAGCATGGCTTCCTCTGGAAGGGAAGTAAAGCCGTTGGTTCCGTGTCGTAGATTTACGGCACGTAAAAGAACCTCAAGCCTGATAGAGAGGCAGGCCTTTGTGCAAAATTAAGTCGTATTTCACGCCCAATATAGAATGTGACGCTGAGAACTATAGCAGTTAAAGAGCGTCCATAAATAACACACCATTTTTATTTTTAAACGATAGAGAATCGAGAAATGTATGTGAATGTAACACTTCATAGTTTGTTTTTTGCTACCATACTTTGGAAACTGATTACATACCTTGGTGATTTCGTACTAAGTTTCTGACAGCTTCCTTGTGTTTATTTATCTTTTGGAAATAAATATATGCCTACAAATAGCATGTACGAACAATAGATACTAAGGTTTTAGTTTCCCAGGGTATGAAAAAATTCGGGGCCCATGAACTCTCAATGAATAAGTTCGTTACGAACGTATCCTATGTATTGGGGGGGGGGGTGGTTCTGTTGGTGAAGCCCAAAGAGTTTTAAAGACGTGTTAATTTACGCAGGATTAGCCGATATTTAAATCGATGTTTGGTGCGAGTTGACCGCCGTTAAAATGTTTAAATTTTAATAAAAAATTCAAAGTATAGAATTAAATTAGGGTTAATTACATAGTATCTTTACGGTATAAAAAGCCTTACTTGTTTTACGGCATATTTGCTCAACATTTAAACTCTCTTTATCCAACTGAAGCATATACACATATAATATGCTAGCAGTAGTGTAATGGCCAATAATATCCGAAACTACAATAAGATTTTCTGTGACATTTTGGGTTTTTGCGATCGCATTTACATCTAGTGATGAACAACTACAGGAAGCAAACAATTAAATGAAAGTAATATCTCAGATTTAAAGAAATTAGTTATTATGTCTCTTTGAGAACGCAAACCTTCACTACAAAGCCATCCTCCTCCATTCCTTGCCTATTCCTGGTTCAGGCAATCAGTTTGGTAGCCAAAGGCTCGTAATGACTATAATGGTACGGAATGATTGTTAATTTGCATTTCACATGCTCCATTCTTCTCCTCTCACTTCATCTTAACATCAAAGTGTCCGCACTGTGCCAAACACCATTGGGAACAATCATTCCTTTTAGCCTCTTCTGAAGTTCAAACTCTTTGCTCCTGTTGCCCCTTGACTTCTTATTAACATAAGTTGATAATATTATAAGATGGTTTCTCTGGCTGCTGTGCCGTATCACTCGTTGAAACATAAAGCATTATAAAATATGAACGTATGTCAATTAACATGTCCTTTACGTTCATTTTATCTTCTACTTGTGGTGCCATTTTATCAGAAAATCGCAAATCCCAGAAATACTCCTTGATGAGCGTGGGCCACAATAAGCACTCATTTCCGTCTTGTCAACGTTTCCGTAGAATGTTTCTAGAATTAGGTATCATACAAACCATGCTAAAGCTAGCGGCCTTTTTCCCATTAGCAGCATCAGTCTGTGTAAATCCTCGGAACATTCACCATTGCGACATCACTGGATTAGAGAAGAAACCGAACTACGAGTAGTATAGAGTATTTCATAGCACAGAAATCTGTACTTCTGCACCTCTTTACGAAACATCATAGACTGTATTTCTGATCACTTGTACAGAGACATTTTTGCATACTTCTTCATATTGTAACAATAACTCGTCTTTATTACTTCACCACACAACCCTTTATTTCTTTTACTGGTTACAAATAAAACTCTATTTTCTAATTAATGTCTTTATTCCATGCTTTCGTAACAATTCTGCGGTATATTTCCTTCTGACATTTGCTACGGCAGCGGCTAATGCTGCACGCTACGAATTTAACGTTGAAATCCACGCAACTTCTGCAGGCTATGCATTTCTAGTTGAAAAAGAACTGTCTGCATGGATCGTTCTCTCCTTTTATACCTTCTGATCACGTGGAAAGAAACTTCCAGAAGCAGTCGCACCTGTAAACCACCGCAGGTGTCAAAACTAGCACAGGTTTAACAATGCGCGGTTTTAATATTAAATAATTTGCCGACAGCACAAGCGTCCACTCACACAGGTGAGACCATCGCAGTTTCGATGTCAAAGAACTCGTCTCCGCCCACGCAGCTGTGACAATGTACTGCAATGGTCATCTATGACGTGCGGCGATTACGGCCGCAAGACGTAGTCACAATATATTCAACCGAAGCGAATCTGCCCAATGTGAGTCTCTTTAACTTTTGAAATAGGAACCAATTAGCTGGATTGATACTTGGACAATCACGCCTCTTCAGTTAGTTTATCAACTTGCTAAAGTCACTAACAAGTTGTTACGCTCCATTTGCTCTCTGCAGCATCCTAAAAATGCCAATTGAGTAGAAGAAAATTATGGTACAATAATAAGAAGCAAGACATTGTTGACAGCAATAATAAAATAGGTTAAGTAGTACAGGGACCCGATCTCGCAAAAATGCGGGTTTTGTATCTATGCAACACGAAGGAGGGGGGTACCCCTGAAGTAAAAAGTGAGATGAAAGGAAACACCGGCGGCCGGAATCAGGAACAGCCGCACAGCTATGATAGTGTCCATAGTTGTCAACAGAGAAATGCCCCGTTAATCGGAGAGGTAGCCGGCGAACTCCACCCCACACAGAAGCGGTCCTTATACCCTGGCGACCAGCCGAAAGCCGCAGTGTGGTGAGATTTCAATAACAATACCAATAATAATTATAATAATAATAATAATAACAACAACAACTTTGTAGCGCGACAGTCCAGGAGGGGCCAGGACTTAATATATCCTTTCTTCCTCACATGCTGCACCGAAGTACCCTCACCGATATTTACAAACCTGAAACAGATTAGCGGGCGAAAGCTGAAGGTAGGTTTCGTGGCCCAAGGGAAAAGTCCGTGGGATTTTCCATTTGGTCATGCACCTATTTTACGCTAGGAGGAAGCGGATATGCCATTTACACGTATCAACCCCTTAGGGGGATGACTTCCGACACCTCGTTGGGGGCGCCAGTTACTAGCGCATGTCTACTAAGCTATTCAAGTTAGTAACCGGAGGAACAATCCCGCCCTAGTTTCACTCCCAGGCATACCCAATCTCCAATGGACATCTGGAACCACTTCTTCGCCGAGTCCAACTCAATATGAACAGCTCCCTGATGGGAGGTACTGAAATATTGGCCTTGCGTACTTCCAGTAGCGTCAGATAAAAGGGGACATTGTAAGCAATCCATTATAAACGCAACACCTCTCTAACGCCAGGAGTCGCCAGGAGCCCAAGTAATTCCGTGGGGGTTCCAATTAGGCCGGCTCACTTGCGCCAGCAAGGACGGAAGTGGATACGCCACTTACGCACGAAAACCCTGAAGGGAAGACTATCGAACAACCTCGGTGGGGGCAACAACTAATAGGTTGTGTCTACTAACTTTCCAGGTTAGTGCCAGAGGACATTGAGCACAACCCCGCCCACGCGTCACGCCCGGACTTACTAAATCTCCCACGGGTATCTGACCACTGTCATGTCGAGTTCAACCCAATCCGAGCAGCTCCCTTACTGGAGAGGCTCAGATGTTCTGCCTCGTTACTTCTACTAAAGTACCATGGGTACTCGGGATCCGCAGCGCTCGCACCGGAGCACCTGAAGAGATCGGAACCTCCGTCCTACGGGAGGGGCTGAGATGTTTGGCCTGGCATACTTCTAGCAGCGTTAGATAAGAAGGGACAGGACATTTGGTGAATGAAGCAATCACGCATTCGTCCTTGAAGAAAAAACTGAAAACAGCAATACATTGTAGTTTACCATTGTGTATTTTGCTGAAGTGGTGCATCCAAAATAGTGAAAAAGTGTGGCATAAATACTGGAATTTCACATACAATAGTAAAGCAAACACCATGTACTGCAATCACAGTTTAAGCTACGCGACAAAAAACTCAAATCATGGTGATAAAGTAGTTCTCAGCACTCTACGTATTAGAAGATTGCAATTACCCATTTACGTATATCTCTTTTCTAAAATTTGTTAGCCTGCACGTAAACACTGTCATACTTCAGCATGGGGTTAACTCGGCACCGAGTGAGATAGCGCCGCGGTAACGCGTGCGGGTTATAGTTGGGAGTTTCGGGTTCAATGCCCGGCGAAAGTCCTTTTTACTCCATGGTGTTTTCGTTTTTACCGGATCACAAGGGGAATGTTGGAGTGGTTTCTTTCATTACACTAATTTCCTGTCCCTCCATGCCATTACATTCACCATTTCATTTATTCTTCGCTCCTTTGGTCTGTTTCAGGTTTGGAAGTATCATCGATAGTGCCTCGATGCAGGTGGCAGGAAAAAAGGATGCTTTGTGGAACTCTCATCCCTTGGCTTTGGGCTGATTAACTTCGCATAAGGAGTGTCCCTGAGGGACGATGGACGCTGTGCGGGGTGAGGTCATCGGTCTGCCTGTCTAGTTTATTTAGAGCTTAGGCATTGCTCTGTCGTCCGGGCAGCCCAGTATATCCTCTCACCTCATCCCTCCCTCCCCGGGGCGTCCTCTCGAGGGATCTAAGTACAATAACCAGGGTGATTTAGTCTTCTCCTTGCCACGTACCCAATGTCGTTCTACGTTGTTTTGCGGCTTCAGCACGGTGTTTTTGCCTGTTTTCTCGGTGACCTTGGGTTATATAACAATGCCTTAGCCAAGTTATGTTATATAATATAAAATTACATAGCTCTGTGTAACCTAAATTGGAATTTGTTTCAAAATGTTGTAATTGTATTAAAATGTATTGTATTTCCGATATAACTTTAATATTCAAGTGACAATAACCAATTTAAAGCTGTGGTATTGTTACAAGAAAAAGGCATCCTCGAACTGAAATGAAGGCATACTATATTACCAAAAATACATACAGTCACTTCTATTTGAACGGTGAGGAAATGAAGGTTGACGATAATTCGCGTTTAACAGCAGTTCCAGTTTCTCCCCTTCTTGGTCAACTGTCTTTCACACCCAGTAAATCTGTCAGACGGCCACTTACCTTGAACGAGGTAATGAAAATGCTTTCTGAATGACAGGTAGACAGTTACGCAAACAGTTTAGGTGATTGAAAGAAGAAAGCTGCCAAGAGAAAAAGAAAGGTGGCCTCTACAGCTTTATAAGGCATAGACATGAAGCGTGCACACCACTTAAAGTGCACAATGACCTATAATGAAAACATACTGATCTCTGAGTACCATAAGCCGACCTAAGTGAACATAATGGGAGTAGCACTGTAAGAAAGTAATCCAATTAGTGGCGAAAACTTGAGATTTGGCGAGAGTTGTAATAATCTGAAAGAAAAACATGGAATAAGAGAGTAGATTGTAAGTAAAAAATATGAAGATCAGACAAAAGTTGACGATAAAGCTTTTAGAGACATAAGAGAATGTAAACTAAAAAGGCGGTGTAGAAAGGAAGTCATGAAAATTAGGACAGAATGAAACAGAATGGAAGACACTATCAACAAATAAATGAGAAAGAAGGCTGTAGAAAAGCAAGAAATGCAGCTCAGGCGTACAAAAGAAAATAAATAATGAGAAGGAAGCAGAAAAGTAAAGAAACGGGTATAGAAACAAAAGCACCAAATTAAGGTTTAAAAGTAGGGGAACATTTCTAAGAGAAAGAGAGAGAGAAAACGGTAAAAGAAAGAGCAAACAATGGGGAGAATAGTACGAAAGCAAATGAATGGAAGAATTAAATAGGGAAGACGACTGAAGTATGTGAAGTAAAAACGGTACTCTAAGTTGTAAGGAAATGTGCATATATTGTCCAAAATATGAAAAAGACAGCGAGTCACATTATAGAGAAAGCTGCGTTTATTTAAAAGCAGGCATACGATAATAATAAGAAGAAGAAGAAGAAAAACAAAAGTATAAGACCTAAGGTAAGTGTGTTTGCCATAAGCTTGGGTGTTCCTAAAGCTATCGGATGGGATATTGAAACCTGCACGGGCTTCATATTTTGAAACCCTTTGTGGACGCACTGTGTGGGGAAAATGTACTCTCCCTTTGTTTCATTTTGAGGAGGGAGAAAACCGTAGTAACTATATCCGTGTGCCCGTGCATACAGAAAGGGATTCTAAGTTGTTATTAAACAGCCTTTCCCTGGTGGTGCGTGGAGGAACGATAAAAATTGAATAGGACTGTTATAGACTTAAAAGGAAGGTTGTCATATTGACATCATTGTTGCTTCTGCGAATTTGTTTAGTCAAATGTACACATGTATTAGTTCTTCTCCAAGTCAGCTTGCAATACTGACGTCATTGTTTTTCTGCAAATCTGTTCAGTTTGCCACAAGACAAATACTCACGAATCTTAGCTTCTACTTTTGTCGACCTTAGAGAAAGTATAGCATTCCACCCAAAGCTTAACACAGAGTATACCTACGCCTTTGAGGACAATGGATCCAAAACGGCATTTTTAAGAACACGGTCTGATTGTGTTTTTGTATCTGTATGTGGTATTAATAAATAATAAAATGTTAAACACCAAAATTGGTGCAGTATTATTTTTCTGGTTTTTTTTTCTGAGACTCTTGTTCTTTTTTTTTTTTTTTCTTTTATCAATATAGTTTTATGCACATAAACATCAAAGTACAAAGCGGGGCGCAAACCCGTGGACTCCACACCAGGATGCAGCAAAAGCAACCCCTCCAGCGACCATGACCACGAGGATCAGCTGGATGCGAAATAAAGACTGTGAAGAATATCCCCTCCCAAACTGCCCTTTGCATGTCAAAATGTTCATTAAAAATAAAAATATAAATAAAATATGCTTGGCATATTCTCGTGAGTAATAAAATGGTATATTCCATTTGCTTTGAATAGTCCGTTAAGATTTCTTCTTTCTGATTGGATTTTGTAAAATAGAAAATTGACATTAGAAGACATCTATAAATGTTTAAAAATATGCGATAAGGTAATTCATGTCTTTTTCCTTTCTTTCTGTTAGCTCAGGGGTTTTCAAGTTATTTGCGCTAATAAATTAAATTTTAGGTTTTATTCTATAGAAATAATTAGAATGGTATGGGCATCCTAAAGGAATGGAAGATGAAAGATTACCCAAAATAATGGAGGGAACGCCATCAGGAGCGAGGACAAAAGGAAGACCGTGTGAATTCAAAGAATTATAGGGCCAATGATGGATTGGAAAATTGAGGAAAATTTGTGGTCCAATAGGCAAGAATAGACAAGATGAAAAGGCACCTTAGTTGCCCTAAAAGGATACTTGTGAAACCGACATATACCAAGTGGCACAACTGCCCATATTTGATGTATGCAGATATACCTTGGTGCGTTAGAAGAGTTGCAGAACTCAGCGTGATTATTTCAGGTTAAAACCTGCTAATAGGGAACTGGTGACCTTCGCTTTGCACGTCTTGCTATCAGCGGAGACTCTGATTGGGCTGCGCTCATTGCGAGGGGTAAAACGAAGGTTGCTCTAGCCCAGTTCTCCACTGCCGGATTTTAACTTGTAATAACCCCGTTGAATTCTGCACTCTTTTAACGCACCAAGGGATATCTGCACACGCCAAATACGGGGCAGTAGGGCCACATGGTATACATTGTTAGTTGGAATTCTCCAATATTTAAAGTTACACGCTTATGAAATCCAATGTACGTTTTTTCTGTTTGTCAGCAGTCCATGCAAAATGTACTGAAACCATTAAGTCCAGCATTCATATAACCAGCTTCTCTTTGATCATTTGACTGCCTTATAGTGTGCTGTATGCTTCTAAGGGACAATATCATAGAGTGCATCGGCACTTTTTTTATTAATTTTCTGTAATATAATAAAGTTCAGAAAACAGGTATAACCATGCTTTTACGTATAATTTAGAGAATAGATATAAAATAGATTAAGATCAGTATTCTTTTGGTACTGCTTACTGCTGATACATAAGGCACCATAGGCGTGAGTGGGTGCGCGTGCGTTTGTGTGCGTGTATATAGGCTACGGTGAAACTCCACTTTGATGTATACTTTAGATGTTCAGTTAACGTTATGGCAATATAAAAGTTGGTATAGGAAATAGTTTGCTAAGGAATGGTTAGTGAACAAGTCAAATAAATTTATTGTCTCCATTAAAATGGCTTAGCTAGAAGAATGTGTTTTATTCAGTTTTTTTGCAAAATTAGTAACGGTGTACATTTATCCATTTTTACAATAGCTACTATTACACATATACAGCAACCGTAATTGTGTTGTTTTTACAACAGCTGGTATTAAACGTATACAACAACCGTAATTGTGTTGTTTTTACAACAGCTGGTATTAAACGTATACAACAATCGTAATTGTGTTGTTCTTACAATAGCTGCTGTTAAGCGTATACAGCAACCATAAATGTGTTGTTTTTACCATAGCTGCTATTAAACGTACACAGCAATCGTAGTAGTGTTGTTTTACAACAGTTGCTATTAAACGTATACAGCAATCGTAATCGTATTGTTTTACAATTGCTGCTATTAAACGTATACAACAATCGTAATTGTGCTGTTTTACAATAGGTGCTACTAAACGTATACAACAATCGTAGTAGTGTTGTTTTACAATAGGTGCTATTAAACGTACACAGCAATCGTAGTAGTGTTGTTTTACAATAGGTGCTATTAAACGTATACAACAATCGTAGTAGTGTTGTTTTACAATTGCTGCTATTAAACGTATACAGCAATCGTAATTGTGTTGTTTTACAATAGGTGCTATTAAACGTATACAACAATCGTAGTAGTGTTGTTTTACAACAGTTGCTATTAAACGTATACAGCAATCGTAATCGTATTGTTTTACAATTGCTGCTATTAAACGTATACAACAATCGTAGTAGTGTTGTTTTACAATTGCTGCTATTAAACGTATACAGCAATCGTACTCGTATTGTTTTACAATAGGTGCTATTGAACGTATACAACAATCGTAGTAGTGTTGTTTTACAATGGCTGCTATTAAACGTATACAACAATCGTAATTGTGTTGTTTTACAATAGCTGCTATTAAACGTATACAACAATCGTAGTAGTGTTGTTTTACAATAGGTGCTATTAAACGTATACAGCAATCGTAATCGTATTGTTTTACAATTGCTGCTATTAAACGTACACAGCAATCGTAATTGTGCTATTTTTACAATAGCAGCTATTAAATGCATACAGCAGTCGTAATTGTGTTGCTTTTACATTAGCTGCTATTTAACACTAAAAACAATCGTAATTGTGTTGTTTTTACATTAGCTGCTATTAAACGTATATAGCAACCGTGGTTGTGTTTATGTTGCAATGTTTAATCACACGGATTCTCAAATCATGTATCTTAATTCAATTCACAAACTTCATTGAATATTTAGCAGATATAATTCATGCAACCTAAGTTAATTCTTCCATTGCTGTTGTTTCCTCACTTTTCTTTTTAGAAATGATGTCATTGAGAGGAATTCTTGACATCATTATCCAAACACTATTATTTACTCATTTATTTAAGTTAATTCTTCCATTGCTGTTTTTTCCTCACTTTTCTTTTTAGACATGATATCATGGAGAGGAATTTTTGACATCATTATCCAAACACTATTACTTATTCATTACTAGATTTGAACACACTATGATTTAGAGCTATTGAGTGCCCTCTTGATCATTGTAAGACGCGCAATATTAGATTGCATGTACTAATAAAAATTATGATATCAATGTTCATAGATTCATGTTTTCGCCATTTGTTTAGATGTGTATTTTAATGGTTAAGTGGAGGTCATCTTTTCCCCTGAACTCTCTGGGATTGCAACTCATCCCAATACAAAGAATTTAATTACAAAATATGTATAGAATGTAAATTGTGTATTTAGCAACACATTCAGTTCTGCTTTTTACCGTAATACTAATACGTTTAAAGTGTATTCTTTTATTTTACATACTCCTATCATAACACCCTTTTACATTGTTGATGCTTTATGCACATATTTAAGTTATTATCACACTCACAGGATTCAAATCACATTCTAATGGCAGCCGTATTCACCGTAGGGATTTTTACTCTACTATATGTTTATAATCATCTCTTTCATTGGGTTGCTATAATTAGGGTTGCTTATTTGTTATATATGTTTAATAATTTCGTCAGTGACTTTTTTCTTGTGATTTTTACAGCCTAGCAGCTTTCACAATTAGTAAATATGGTTGTCTTCTAAGCATATAATATCGTTTCTGTCTTAAATGCTGTATTTTTACTTTCTCTAGCCCGCATGTACTATGTACGTAATGGATAGAGAAGGTATTTTATTCCACCAAAAATGGATATTTCACCGGAAATATATGTTTTGGGGTCCCCTGAGTACGAAAAAAGCATTTTTAGAAAGACGTCCGTGTGTGTCTATCTTTCTCAGTGTGTGTGAGTGTCTGTGGACAGCATGGCTCAAAAACGAAAAGACCGTTAAATATACTAAACTTTCTATTTAGGTTTAGTATTTTCCAAGGATACGACACTAAGATTTTCAAGAAAATCCCTTTACATGGAAAATTTTTCGAAAATTTTGATTTTCACAGAAATGGCTTTAAGTATTTTGATTAAAATCCCGTGTATTAAAGCTATTTACATCCCCAAAAAAATTATATCTTGAATTTTCTGGGAATAGCATTTGAAGACCTCTTTATTCTGGATGAATTTTGCAGAATTTTCATTAACTGCTAAACCGTAAGAGATAGATAAAAATCACCACACACAAAATGTAGATCTCGTCAAAACACACAATTTATGTTCTTTACGTTTTTGTTGTGAACTTTTGTTGTTGTTCTGAGATATTCCTTGTTATTGGTTTCAATTGTGAAGTACTGGTACGTTTCTCAGACAGGAGGTGTCCGTGTTTCTTTTGTTCTACTGCTGGCTAAGCAAAGAAGCGATTTGCAATGACAATCGCATAGCCATATCTTTTAAAACATTTGACTATCACTTTAACCTAGTATATTCCCTTAGTTCCCTTCTACTTATAAGGAACTAAGTAATAAGACCATTTTGCTAATGTTTATCACGATTAGCATTGTGTAGAAAGAAGTATTATCTTTTGTAAGAAACTTGTAGAGCAACTAGAGAAGCTCATGTTAGTGTAACACATCAGATTTTTTCTTTTGTTACTTCTCTCGGTTTGCCAATGCAGAGTATCATCTATGTGTATAAATAATACTGCAGTTTGTCCATAATATCGTTACTGCTAGTTCTAAGTGTGCATTGTCAAATTCGGGTACATATATTACCTGTTGCCTGGCATTCAATGTGCAATACTTGAGAAACATTTTGACAATCTTGGATTGCTTGAAAACAAACTCACACTCAGTTACCAAACAGTTCTCTGACAGCATTTTGCAACATTCCTTTCGACCGCTTATTTCGCTTTGCTACTTTCTTTACTGAGTAATCTGTACAATGCAAATAGCATGTAGAGAATTTATTGTATTGCAGCTAAACATTTGAAACCGAGATTTCACCGGAAATACTGTTTTTAGGACCCCTGAATCAAAAAAATATTTTTAGATAAAAGTCCATGTGTGTCAATTTGTGGTGATTGTGGGCAACATAATTCAAAAATTACTTTTGCATAACCGGCAATTCGTAGGAGATAGAGGAAACTTACTACACAAAAAATTTAGATCTGGTCAAAACACACCGTTTATACTCGTATGATATTCATTTCTTGTAGAGTTAACCGTTTTCAAGATATTCCCTTTTAATGTTTCCAATTTTAAAATACTTATTCTTTACTTAAATAGAAAGTTGTCCCGTGTTTCTTTTGTTTTACCCCTGGTCATGTCATGAAGCAAATTTCAGTGACAATCGCATAGCGACAGGTTTAGAAAAATCTGACCATCGCTTTAGCTTTAGTGTATTTCTTATGTTCCCTTTTACTTATAAGGATCTAAGTTGTAAGATCATTCTACCAATGTTTATCTCTATCATCATGAAGTAGAACAAAAAGAATAATATTTGTTTTTTCCAGAGCAGACAGAGAATGTCATGGAATACAACACATCTTATTTTTCACACCGTCACATTAGAACTGATGAGCAACTCTGTTGGTCTACCTGCGACCTAGAACCTCTTGAATATCCCTAATATACTATCATGAAGGACTCTGCTAAGCAAGTGTGGTGTTTATGTTGACATAGCACCTGTACGACTTCCCAGAGCTGAAAGTAGTACTCGTGGTAGGCAGAGAAGTGCCTAACAATATTCTCTACGTTGAAACACTGGGAAGAGAAGAGTTTCCAATAAAAATCATCAGTTACGAGTGTTTGCAATTGCAATTTGTATAAGGTTTGTTTGTTGTAGGCAAGAAAACAAGGAATGTGGTAGTGATAGGAACTTTCTCACACCTGAAGTTCTCCAAAACGGAAGTTGGAAGCTCTTGCAGCGGAAACCACTAGCAGATATTGTCGTGTTACAGTGTCGCAGCCATTGGGATGTGACGGGGGAACGTAGCTTGAGGACTCAGGTGGAAGAGACAACAAATAAATAAGTAAACAAATTCCGAATATGCTACCTCAGGACTAGGTAACTATCCCAGGACATATATTCAAGCTTTAAATGTATTTCCAAAAACAAAAATTATAGGTTATATCTAGATATTATATAATTTTTTTCAAATAATTAACTAATCTAAAAACTAAAATTCCAAATTAACAGCAGTAAACAAATATCTAGCATTTTCAAAAGAAAAATTAAATGAATTAAAATATAGTATAATAATATTAAGCAAAATATTCTAAAACAAAATTATTACCATAAAGCCAGCAGCTTTACAGCCGGTATCCAGCTGTTTTCTGTTACATACCTACTATTACATCGCAGGTATCCAGCGAAAGGTGCTGGTAGCCAGCACTAACTAAATTGTATATTTACTACAGTAAATTTATTCTACCTAGTAATAATGTAATTTATATATATATATATATATATATATATATATATATATATATATATGCATATTTAACTGTTTACTTTCCACATTATTTTATTTATTTATACTTTAATATTTAATGTTTTTGTTGTACTATACCAACAAATTATCCTTCTAGTATTGTCCTTATATTTCTTTAATACCCTTTCCATTTTTCTTAACTTTTCTACAGATTAAAAAAATGTATAACCTTCTAAAAACTTGTTTATTCTAAACAGTTAATTAATAAAATCACTACACATTTGCATCATAGCTACCAAATATTCCACCTCTACCTGACTATCGTCACCGTTTTTACTCCTATCATACTCCTATTTCAATACCATGGCTGCAAATTCAGCAATAACGGTTAATTCCCTACACTGGCACCTTCTTCTCTCTCATCTTCAATCTTCCTCTCCTTCCTCGCTTACTCCATAACTATAAATTCACAATAATAATCCTACTCACTACACCGTCACCTCTTCTCCCTCATATCCATTCTTCATCTCCTTCCTCGCTCACCATCACTATCACTTCAGCTACAGTAATCCTATTCACTACACGGGCACCTTCTTCTCTTGTCTCCATTTATCTTTACATTAATTCTTTATTACTCTAAAATATGCTTTTTAAACCTATATCAGATTCTATTTATTGTGCCAGAACGTTAAGTATTACCAAACACCTTGGACCGGGTTGCCTCCCGAAGGGAGCTCGTGCTTCTGAAGCGACTACTTTATATAAACGTACAGTTACCAATGGCTTATGTTTTATAGCCAGACACAAGCAATAAAGTTGAAGACTAGCACAGTTGAATTCCCCTAACAGGTACTTACTTACCTTTAGAGAGATGTCTATGATGTTCAGATCTGCAAGAAGGGCCGGGAGGTGCGCCCCGTGCAAACGGAGGAAGCGAGGAGCCCGTAGAGAAAACACCCATATCGCAGACAACAGCCAAAAAGAATAAGGCCAAAGACCAGTCCTTTATATAGCTTGAAGGTACCTAGGAAGGTCTTCGCATTAGGTTATAGGCCTTACTAAAATATGGTGTGTCAGCGCCCTAGGCTTGAGCTATAACAGCCAACCAACAAAAACAGAGTATTCAAATTGCTCTAGAGCACACATAGTGACGTATGAGGCACCAGAGTTCCACATGATGCTGTGCAATTCTACCAATAGCTATGTGGTAGATGACGTAACGGCAAAACCCATTGGGATTGTCACAGGTATTGTTGAACCATAATTTTCCAGTTACAACGGGATCGGCTAAGCTTCAGGATTTGATTTGAAATATAATATTGTCTGAAATTAAAGATTTCTATAACCATAAATAAGTGTTCATAATGTGCAGAGTAAAACGTTGCAATTCTCCGCAGTATATGTAGAATGGGTACAAAGCATGGATCTGTTGTGGGTGAAATACGTGTAATTTGCTCGTGGGTCACTTTCGACACGCTACACACACATTTCCAACGGTAGGGACTGGACTGTTATTGATTCATAGCGTGTTCTGACAAGCGACACAGCCAATTTGTGGAAGTGAGGTTAAATAATCTGATGTGTTCTATTCACATGAATTTCACTGTCTGTTCTGCAAACTAACTATTCTTGCATATGATTACTTTTAATCTACACCACACTAATCGAGAAAACCATTAGCATAAATGCACTTATTACTTGTGAGTAGAAAGACCAGGCACAAATGCACTATGCTACCACTATGGTCAAATCTTTTAAAAGCTGGGTGCTATTTGTAACAATTGAAATTCCGTTCTCTTTGCATGGTCAGGAGCAAAACAAAAGAGAGACGAAAGATTACTTGCTGTAAGAAGAAAATTATAAGTAGAGTAAAATTGAATCAATAACAAGAAATATCTCGGAAACAGTTAACTCTAAAAGAAATGTATATGACATAAATATTGTGTTTAAAGAGACCTACAAATTTTGTATAGTAAGCTTTTGTCTATCTTATGGTATACCAGTTACACTAAAGCCATCCAGAATGAAAATGTCTTCAGAAACTACTCCTAGAAAATTCAAGATATACAATTCGTTTGTCATGAAATAGCTTAAATATATGGTATTTGAATCAAAATTGTTAGTCAGTTTTGAGAGAATCTAAATTTTCAAAAAATGTTCAATGTGCAGTGAAGTTGGGGGTGGGGGATTTTCTTGAAACCCTTCATGTCGCATCTTTGTATGATGCTTAACTTAAATACCAATGTAACACACTTTTCAACTTTCAGTTATGCTTTCCAGACACCTTTACTAAAAATGTTTTTCATTATTTAGGGAGTCTGAAAACAAGTATTTCCGGTGATATCCCAAAATCAAATTTCTGAGTAGAATGCAACACCTTCTCTACTTACTATCTACATAGTACGTGAACAGAAAGTAAAAGAATAAGATAAATAAATAAAAATAAATAAATTGGGCAACTTGGATTCCTTCCTGAATATATTTGTATTACTAGCTACTTAAGGTTTATATGCAGTCCCAGAGAACAAATAATCACGGATGATTTATAAACTTTTACTTTTAATATTCAGAAGGCACACAGAGTTCCTAAACTAAGTCATACAAAGAAAACTAATTCTCCCAAACGCAATAAGGCGGATTTCAGTTTTCAAAGATTAATGCGGAACTTACTTTTCCAAATGGGCAGCTCCTCTCTGTACTCAAATTAACGTTTCTATAATAATAGGAGTATTATTATAGAAATAATATAATGTTTATTATTTCAAAGCCTCAGTATACTGTAGGAGATATGACCAAGATCAGACTTCTATCCAGCACTATAAACACAATTTAAATTTAGCGGAGTCCAGTTATTCTAGCTATACTTTTTCTACTAGACAGGGCAACAAATAGAGAAATGCAATTTTGATGAGCTATGTAGTTTATGTAAGCAGTTGCATATAAGTTCACAAAAATTTGAACTATAATACCTTTAAGTAGTTTTCAAAATTCTGGGGGGAAAAAATTATGGTAAATGAGTTTAGAAGTTATGACATCACAACAAAAACCTGTTTACACATGCAAAAATAAAGAGCGAAACCAATCCAGTTTGGCAGGAGTGTGGAAAGGTTCATCTCTTACAAGAAAGCATTCTCATAGGGCAGATAAAAATTTACTTTTTTTCTTCCAACATGTTTGTAATGACTAAACAAATGCTTATACAAATTTGTGTAACGTGAGGGCGATTACTAGGAGTTATTGACATACTAATAAGAGCAGGGAAGGGGGGTGACGTTTGGTTTCATGTGAAAAGGAATCAAATTTCTTACCTTAACTGAAGCTTCTTGGGAGCACTAGACATCTCCACATGCTGTTATTATTCCTGAACATATACCCTGCAGTAATGGTTTCCCACAAAAAAGTCTGTAAAACATAATTTCACTGTTCACCATCCAGACCTAATAACTGCCACTTTTTCGCATTTATCACATAGTCCTTCGAGTACTGTTGGCTGCTGGCTGGACTATCAAAGTATTACCAAAGTACAACGGATTTTTGGTTTAAGAATTTTAAAAACCGGCTGTCGGCAC
This sequence comes from Hymenopus coronatus, assembly GCA_030762935.1. Lineage (NCBI taxonomy): Eukaryota > Metazoa > Arthropoda > Insecta > Mantodea > Hymenopodidae > Hymenopus > Hymenopus coronatus. The sequence goes on from CM060900.1 coordinate 394,791,287, forward strand.
CGGCGTGTTGCAATGGATGCCAAACAATCAACTATCACTTACAATGCAAGCCGTACACACACATTTGTCGAACACGGCTGCAGAATTGAGTCACATTATGAAACGAAGGCGAAATGGATGAAGGAATGGTGACATTGGAGCAATTGGTGGGATGAATTGTGGGTGAAACCGGAGATCCCGGAGAAAACCCGCCCAGACACTGTTGCATCCACCACAAATCCTTCATGCGGTCATCTGGGATTGAAACCGGGGTCGCCTAGATGAAAATAAGGCGGTCTAACCATACTGTCGCGGTCTCCCCTTTTAATACACGATATTATGAAAACTTTTGGACACGTATATTGTGTGATTATATACCGATCGCCTCTTTAGCGCGTTGATAGCTCAGCTGCTTACCAATCGGGAGACCCGTGTTCAATTATACCTGGCACCGTGAGCAGATTTTCTCCTGCTGGGAGATCTGGCTTGGGGTGCACTCAGCCTCGTTAGGTCATTGGGGGGGCAATTACGGAGCTAATTGATTGAAAATTAGCGGCTTCAGGTTAAGTAGGCCGCATACACCAGCTGGGGGGGGGGGACTCGAGTGAATGACCACGAACCACCCTCCAGTACTGCGGCCCACTTATGACGTCTGTTGTGATAGAGGTGGGCAATCAGCGGCTGGGCTGCAGGCCTTAATCCTGTAACGGGTTGAGACGCGGCGTTTTAGTTGAAAAGCGCCGTGAACTGAAATGAAATCCACTTGTAACTAGGCTCTATCTTGGAGTGCAGTTTGTGCGCTTGGTTTGGTAGTAAAAGGTTATTGAAATATTATGATTAAAATTCCGAACACCGCTGAAATGCGATAATTATTTAGAATAAACAAAAGGTTAAGCAACGAAAAAATCCTGCATTATTATACATCTGAAAGCTACAGCTTCTTACACTTCATGTATCAAATTGCCTATAGATGTAAGGATATTGGAATGGAGGGGAACACCTCGATCACTGCGATAAATGCCGCCGAAGACAGATATGAGGTGAAGGAGCCTTACGAAGTCCCGGTACTGCAGGTAAACGGGCCCTCAAATGGCGCAAAGTTTCTTAATATTTCCATTCTGATCTCCTGAACACCATTAGACATCAATTTCAAGAGGGGGAGGTGCGCTGCGACCGTGGCAGTGAAGATAGATCACTCTACCGTTCAAGGGGAGAAATCTTTCAACAGCGCAAGTAACCTCGTCATCTACCCGGCCCCGCTGACACTACAGGACCTAGAGGCCCACCTGATGCTTAAAAAGAGAAATGAAATAAGGGGAAAGGAGAATCGTGGTGGAGTACACCACTCCGGCATTCGCTCTGCAGACCAGAGGAAAACCTCGAAAAACCTCGTGGCCAGAATGGTGGTTGCTGGGAATCGAACCCGGGATCCCCGTATGCGAGCTTCACACGTTATTGTGGGGTCATTAACTGGAAAGTAGCTGCAGCAGTAGATTATGGCAGTCACGTGATTTTTCTCATCCTAATTGTGCATCGTTTAGGTTCTTCAAGAGGTGAGCCCTAATTGGTTTCAAAGCTCGCATATGCACCAGCCTCACAAGTGACAATATCATCTCAAGAAGCCTGTTCTTCTTTTTCACCATAATACAAATTCCCATGTCGGATTTACTACTAAGTGAAAGGGTTGTAATATTTGTCAGAAATTGTTGTTGATCTCAGAGGACTTTCATAAGTGCGCGGGGAACTTCATTTTCCAGCGATCACGAAAAGAAAGAAGTGAAAAGAAACGATGAACAGAGAAACATTTATCTGCAAGAAGAGGGTGAATTCATTGCGTGTTATGATGAATGCCAAAAGATAAAGAAATAGAGCATATATTAATTTTCAGCTTAATATGGTATAACTTGCAGCCGTTGCGTATGCGTTTCTTAGTCTTACTTTCTGTGGCGAGGGTATTGTATTCCACCCAAAATTTGGATATCTAGATTTTACAGAAATACATAGTTTGAGATCCCATATCCAAGAAGGCATTTATAGAGAAAGGTCTGTCTATGTGTGTCTGTGAATAGGTATTTCAAAAACGAAAAGTCGTTAAAGTACCAAACTTGGTATTTAAGTTCAGTGGATTCCAAAGATGCAGCACAAAGATTTTCAAGAAAAGCTTCTACTTCAAATACCCTTTACATGCAAAACCTATCTACATTTTGAATATTTGTCAAAAATGGCTCTAGCAATTTTATTAAAATGCCATATATATTAAAGATATATACAGCTTTTTGGGAATGCCCAAAAATCCCCATTTGTTCAGAAAGAGTTTTATATTCTTTTACCTTGTGGCCAAATGCCGCGGATCTGACGTTGTAGATGTCTCTTCGTGCGTTAAAAGTTTGCCAAGGTTTACGAGCTATTTCAAGTTCAAATCCGTAACTGGGCAACTGAGCGATCTACGTGTTACCATTCATGCTTATCACTGGATACGTTGGGCGGGTCGTACTCATTGACAGGGATAAAACGAAGATCGCTAAATCAGTTCTGCACTGGTAGGTTTTAACTAGAAGTAGCCGCGACTCGTTGTTTAACTCTTTTAACGCAACGAAAATATATCTGCTTACGTCAAATAGGGCAGTTAGACCACCCCTGGTAACGGTTAAACGTTAGACGAATAGGTACTGCACAAAAACTGTAGGACACTTTAAAACATACAATTTCTTTCGAACAAATGTTTTTTGCAATCAGCCATTTCCAATATGTCCATTTTTTATAAATATCTGTTGTTCTTTATAATTCCTGTCATTATTAAACTTTTCTCGTGATTTTATGGAAAAAGAATAACATTTTAAAGTCCAATTTATGATCCCAGATCTTACACATTTGTCTATCGCTATTTCCCTGCAACTATGCAACCTGTGACGTAACTTTCTCTACAAAAATGCATTTCAGTTTATAGTGAAGCAGACCAAAATTAACCTACGTAAGATGAATGTGCATACACACGATAGAGGGTAGAGAAGTTAATGTGGATAGAGCTCATCGGATTTTTATTCATCGAAAGTCATATTTCAGGAAAGTTACGAATAATAATAAATTATCAGCAAATGTACGCGAGCAAGTTTTGTCTCCACGAGGAGATGTACACAGGTCCAGGGAAGTAATGTTTTTCCTCCAAAACGAATTAATATTGACGTGTTGCTGAGGCATATTCCATCTCGAGGATCGCCTGAAGAACAAAAAGCGTACGCCTGGCCCGGTTCAGTGTCAGGACCATTTACTGTGCGTGCTGGCGAACCAGATACAGATGGGCCTAAGGGCGAAAGTCACTCGGTTATATGAGTACCTGCTGGGGTAAATTAATCTCTACATCTCCCCTAATGTTGGCTTGCCTGTTGCGCACAAACTCTGATCCGCAAACAGGGCGACTTTCTTTCCCTGGACTCCCTGGTCCCACACCACAGTAAATGCTTTCCCTAATCCACATTCCACGCTTAAATCTCTGGAGGATCAGCTTAAAATGTTTCTGTTTGCTAAGCTGAATATTGAATATTTCAAGCAACCAGAAAGTTTTCTTCTGCTTTTAATTTAAATAATACAACAACTAGCCCAAAATTACCTTTATGATCTAGGTCTTTACCATTTTAGTGACTTCTGATCTTCTTGCCCTATTAAGTATTTACTCATCAGTGATATTTGGACATTATTATTATTATTATTATTATTATTATTATTATTATTTATAATCGCTTATGAGGTGAGAAGTATCTTTAAAAAGAAGCATTTGCATAACAGAAAAAAAGTCTTTAAATTCACTTGGTTCGTTTGATTGAATTAAATTGTTGATTATATGTAAACGCCGTAAATATCATAAGCCTATTGTCTCGGCAGAAACATATTCTTTTCATTTAAAAGAGCACTCTGTTTCGTATAATTGATCCCAATCAACATTGTTTACTTCAAGTGTGCTTCCCAAAATGCTGTAATTGTGTAAATTTAATTCCTCCAGCTTATTTGCTTTATGAGAAAAAATTACAAACTTACTAAAGAGTAGTGTCGATAAAATTAAGTTCTTGGAGAGCTAACACGAAAGCGCTGGCGCGTGTGTGTGCGCGCGCGAGCACATGTATATGGGGTATTAAAATTACATTTACATTACTAGAAGCTCTCTAAACCTCAGAAAAGTACACCATTTCTTAAAATAAAATATTTACGACATATACTTCAAGCAGACTGCCTCCGTGACCAATCGCTCAGCGAGCTGAAATCCCATCCGGAGGTCCAGGTTTCGATTCCCGGCTGGGGCGGAAATTTTTCTTTAACTAGAATCATTCCCTATCCCGCACAGAGTATGTATGTATGTATGTATGTATGTATGTATGTATGTATGTAAGTATGTGTGTGTGTATGTGTGTGTGTGTATGTATGTATGTATGCTAGATTATATTATGCGCTTTGATCAATTATATAACGCTGTGAATTACTGAAGAGGTTTAAATTGTAATTTAAAGTGAGGATTTCCATAATGAGTATTGATTTCCTTTAAAGGCTTTACTGAATGTTTCGGAGATTTATTTCTATCTTAAAGGTGTTTCATTACATTGCCTTAAGATGAATGTGTGAACGTGTTATTGACAGGTAAATTTAAAGGTTGTTAATTGTTTTGCTATTGCCTTATTTAACTGTTTTATATCATACATATATGTGCAGATTCTAAACAGAGCACTCTCGAATGTCATTCAAGGTTTTTGAGCAGACAGATTAGCGATGAGCAAGTTCTCATTTTAGTGTACAAAAAGAACAAACGTTAACATAATATATACAGGCTGTTTCAAAACGACACCAAACGAAGTTAGCAGTCTATTAGCTTACACTTTGACTTGTCCGAAAATTGATCTCACAACTTTCAAACTCTTCAATTTGAAGTTGCATGTGTGTTTAAAGATCACACACATTTTAGATTAGGCAGTGAAGGAACAACGGTTGTCATACGCCACGTAACCTCAGAACGTGTTATACGAAACATAATAAACCCACATGCTACGTTTTCCATTACTAAGGTGACCTGTGCTGCGCCGGCGAGATTATCAAACCACCCCTACACCACGCGAATGGGACCTTCGCTACCAACCGGCATTTCTCTTGGAGTGGGCCAGGCACGTGTCATTTGGTAATGTACGACTGCCTAATCCATGGTGATTTTATGGCAGTTTTTGTATGTGCAAAGTTTAAAAGTGAAAATTATATTATAATTTCACGTACGTTATGGCCAACAAGGTCCACATATTCGTTTGGTGTCTTGTTGAAACACCCTGTATACTTGTTGGAGAACATTTTCAACTTGTGAGTTTTATATCATAATTTGTATACTGTATTTTGAATATATAATCCGAAGCATATTATGGCAAATAACGGAAGATAATATAACGACCAAAATATACACACTTCCTCAATCAACTAATGAAAATAACCATTAGGAAAAATTGTAAGGCTTCATACGATGCTATTTCAATGTGTATGCTGTTTGTCATTCATTATTTTTAATATCTATGCTAACGATCTAATGATAAAATGAAAATAAATTGTGAGTACTGAAACATGAAAAAGACAGTTAAACAGACTTCTATTTACTGCGATGTGGTTACTATTTAGAACAATGACATTGCTTTGCAATATTCAGTCTTTACACTGAAATCCACAAAGAATATGAGGAAATACACTGAGAAAACAAAATTAATGGCATTTCGAAACAAAGAGCCAATGAGAATAAAACCAGTGATAAATGATTAAAATTTAAACAAGGTAACCATTGTAAATATTTAGAAAATTATGTTGGTTGCAATAAAGAACGCGAATTTGATATAAAGGAAAAGGTTAAGACTATGTAACTCCTGCGCTTATATAGATTTATTGTGCTTTAAAAGCCCCCAGAGGAAGAGATGAAGTGAGGGAACTCAGGAGACCAGAGGCCAGGTGCAGACAGGCGACAGATTCACACAGTAGTCCCTAACTGTTTAGTTGATAGTTCTTCATCTGGCCACCAGCAGCGCCTCGCAGCCGCCAATATAACAAGTTCAGGGTGTGGCCAAGGCAACCATCCCCGACCCCGGAGAGGGCAGCGACCAAAAATGCATCCCATCTTCGAGAATAGCATTCGAAATGTCATGCATCGTGCTCCACCTGTTAGCACTGCCACACATCACTAGCCCAGAGGCACACGTACCTTAAAGATGACAGGGAAATAATTGTATGAAGGGAAATAATGGCAAGGAAGTCGTGGAGAATTAGCACCCCAGCATTCATCTAAGTGACAAGGGGTAGCCACAAGAAACCAAGGTCAGATTGCATTCTCGACGGGCATCGAACACGCGACCTTCATAATGCGAGTCACAGAGATTGCCACGGCACACCTCGCTCCGTAATATAAAAGAAAGTATGTTTTAATGTATTTATGGCATATTAATCATCTTTGAATAAACAAACGTCAGAATAAATTTATAAGTCAAAATTATCAAATAAATGGCCATACTTGTGCAATTCTATGGATGTGATTTATGAAAAAAATTAAATAAAATGGAATACAGATTTCAGAAATGATGCTCCCGAGAGAAGCTGAAAGACTTTAATACTTGAGGACATATAAGAAAAAAAAATATGTTCCATTCACACGACTTTCTCTAGCTGTTACACAAGGTACTTCCATTACAAAAGATGATTATTTTATCCACCATATGCTAATCAAGGTAAACATTAACAGAAATTATCTTATTACTTGTTTCCTTGTAAGTAGAAAGGACAGAAGGGAGTTCACTAGGCTAAATCGATAGTCAAATCTTTTAAAAGGTGGTCCTATGTGATACAATTGAAGCTCGGTTCGCTTTGCATGGCCTGCAGTAAAACAAGAGAGATGAAGCAAAACGTCACTTGAAGTTTAAGAAAAGTTAAGTTCTTTAAAATTGAAACTAATAACAAGGAATATCTCAGAAAAAGTCAGTTCTACATAAAAAAAGCATTTATGACATAACTTATATGTTTAAACGAGATCTACAATTTTGTGCAGTAAATTTTTAATCTATCTCAGCAAAAATTCTGCAAAACTCCTCCAGAATAAAGAGGTCTTCAGAGGCTATTCGCAGAAAATTCAAAATAAATATTTTATTTTTTATGTAGATGTCTGTAATATTTTAATCAAAGCCGTTAAAGACATTTTTGAGAAAAACAAAATTTTCACAAAGTTTCTACGTAAAGGGTAGCTTGTATTCAAGGATTTTCTTGAAAATCTTTGTGTGGCATCCTTGGAAGATACTAAAAGTAAATACCAAGTTTAGTAATAAACTGTCTTTTCGTTTTTTAATTATGCTGTCCACAGACACACGGATCTTTTTCTAAAATACTCTTTTAGGACTCATGGGACCTCAGAACATATATTTCAGGTGAAATCTCGACAACAACATTTTGGGTGGAATACAATACCCTCTCTATCTCCTATGTGAATTGTGCACACGGCCTAAAGAAAGTAATATGGGGTCTAGAATTAAAAATGTGCAATATTAATGAAAATTTGAGAGATTATAGGCAAAAATGAAAACAACATCTAGAAAGAATGGGAATTTCCAGACTCATAAAATAGAACATATACAGACCAATAGGACGACGAAAAACCGGAATATCCAGCAGGAGATGCATGGAAGACTTTCAAGGAGGTAGTAGACAGCACATGCCTATACCTCGAAGCGTAAAGGAATATTATATTATTTTGGAAACGTATTAATTTCTCTAGCAGGTATGTACAATGTACACAGTAGGTAGAGAAGGTATTTTATTCCATCCAAAAGTTCGATATGGCAATTTCACCGGAACCATGTTTAGGGTCCCATGAATAAAAAAAAGTCACTCTTAGAGAAAGGTTCGTGTGTGTGTGTCTGTGAATTTTCTGTGTGTGTGTGTGAGTGTGTGTGTGCTTGTAGGTTTCGTTAAACACACAATGTGTCATAATGTTTTGTAAAATTAACCATTTCGGATATTCTTTGTTTTTTGTTTCAATTTTAAACTACTTAAAATTGTCCCAAACCGGAAGTCATGTTTCGTTTCATATCTCTTTTGTTTTACTTCTGGTCAAGCAAACAAACAGCATTTCAAATGATTCACCTTGCACCCAACATTTAAAAGATTTGCCTATCGCTTTAGGATAGTATATTCCCGTTGTTTCCTTTTATTTACAAGAAAACATGTAATAATATAAATTTCTGCTAATGTTTATCTCATGTTAGTATGCTGTTGATAAAAAACAATGTTTTCTTTAAAAATGAATTGTTTGCGGAATAGGCAGAGAAAGATATGTGAATGGGTTACTTATTTTTTGAACTTATTTACGGTATTTTTAAAATTTACTTACATGCACTAAGATGAGCCTGAAATTGTCACTAACATATGAAGGTAAACTGACGGAGAAGTAAACTCCTGCAAAGCTGAGCTATGACCAGCAAAATCGTAGGCTATTCATGACTTCATAATATTTCCTACATGACGTTAAAATCGACCTTACTATTTTAAATGGTATGTCATTTTAAATTAATTATAGATAAGTTAAGTTTGGAAGGATCATACACGAAAAGTGTATATTGGTGCTGTTAAATATATATGAGTGATGTGGTATACGTCATACCAAATATTTTATATTGTGACATAGTGTTATCGAAGCAGAAAGTGTTTGTGTTGTGTTGTGAGGAAGATAGTCAGATAGCGCTGGAGTGGCTAATAGCAACACAGTGAGTAATGTGAAATCAGTTGTCCGGCGATCGCCGTGCCAGATCTATGTAACTTGCGGTACATCTAAACAGCCATTCTCCGTAAGAGAACTGCCAGTGAATGCCAAACGGAACTGGTGGAAGCTGATGAGCATAATGCCCTGTCATATGGGACAGTCACAAGCTGGGTAGGTAAAACAGAGTGTGTTGGACAGATACTGCATCGTTGGGGATGAGAAGAATTGGAGCAGCCATCATGCTGATCTGTCCCTATGTGACGTCCAGTCCCTACTGACAATTTTGAGGTGTTGTTCACTGTTCATACGGTGCATGCCCCATTTTGTGTACATTTCACATTTTCCACACACACTGGTATTCTTAGAAAAAAGTTGTCATAACTTAAGCACCAACACTCGTGTATATTAATCATGTCAGTTGAGAAACCTAAAATTTCAAGAATACGTTCTTGAAATGTTCTTTATGCATTCGCATTAGTATTTGAATTCTCTCAATGTGAATTTGACTAGGTTTCGAAATTGCATTTAGTTGTAATGTGACGCATTGATAAGTATTATTTCTCGTATATTTCACCTATTCCTTTGTACTCTTTATTAGTGGTTGGTTTTACACTTTGGCTAAAGCATTACAAATTTTATTCCTTCATTTGCACTGAAAAAAGTGTTTATTGTTATGCCACAGATTCTTAGTCTAAAATGAGGTTTTGTCGACGTTTTAATTTGCACTTAATTTCACTATGCCTTTTACTGTTTTCTCAAGCTTCCGAGGCAGGTGGGGCAGCGGTAACGTGTGCTACTCGTATTCGGTAGGTCACGACCCATTCTGACCTTGGTTTTTTGGGGTTTCCCCGGCTCATTAACCAAAAATTGGAGTGATTTCTCTCATCCCCCGAAATCATTGTTCCTCCATATGGTTCCATTAATCATTTCAAATGCCCTTTCTCACGATTGATATGTTTCAGGGTTGAAAATATCGGTTATGGCAGGGGAAAAACATACTCGCTGTAGAGTTGTCTCTATTTTTCGGCCTTTGGCTGGTTACCAGGGTATAAGGACCGCTCCCATGGGGGGCGTTGCACCCTCTAGGGACGGAGGACTTTGGTTTGCTTGTGCAGCTGCTGGGGCGTCTCAATTTGGAAACTGTAGGGATCCTGCCATTGCTGTACCGTCACTTCTGGCTTCGGCCTCCCGGTGTACGTCATCCCTCGCTTTCGTGAGTGCCCCTTTGTAGGGTGGCGGTACAATATGCTCACAGGATCAGTGCTGAACCCTTCCGAAAACGTTCTATAACCCTATATTATGAAGATGATTTGGTTCCAATAATGGAGAAAACGCAGTGAGAGGTAATCTACCTATTTCCAGAATTTCCTCCAGTCTCCATTTTTTGGTTTTATAAATTCATTTTGATGGACATATTTTTCCATTTGTTCAGCTTTATTGTTGTTACTGTTGCAAACCCTCGATATAAAAACCTAATAACATTAGTACAATTACAGAGACGGTCGCTCACTTCAAGGCCACTTCGACTTCTCATATGAATTTTCGGCCAATGCGGAAGATTTTAGATTGCACACTCAACGTTAATGCCTTGTTGGTTGTTAATAGCGTAAGGCGATCATGCTCTATCTGAGATTTCCATCTCATGTTCACCGCATGACACTAACATGTGATCCTAATCCATACTACTTGTCTCACTGCATTTTCTTCCTTAAAGTGAATAATAGAACCAATTAACTATCTCCTCTGAAGACAGATTCAGCAAGGTTGCAGTCTATATACATCAGAAACAACACACCGTTTAGAAATAAGGTTCCCAGACCTTTCCATTTAAAATTATATGATTTAAATTATATACCATATATAATACCATATGCTATTTGATTAATATAAATTTGTTATTGTAAATTAACATTTTTAATATAAATTTATTTTGAAAATCTAATACAAGTTTAAGATAGTCTTAAAGGGTTGCAGCATACACGAAAATCACTAAGATTTAAGGTATCTCTCAAGGAATTATAAATAATCCCACATTCAGTGCTACAAAGTGGCAGCGCGGGTTTGAGTTCTACCTAATACTTGGCTTGACATTTTTCCTTTTTATACATTGCTTTGGAATTGACTGGGAATATTTAATTTACATTAAACAATTAAAGCGAATATTTAAGGTAGCTCCCTGCGTGCGATGAAAAGATAGTTAAAATTAAATAGTTAGTAATTCCCCTATACTACAAAATATACAAAACATATGAAATAACGAACCCAAGGCTATCAACCAGACTGCCAGCCACACGCCCAATTACGCCTGGCGGAGGCGTAAGGTCATAAAACAGTTACGGGGAGATGATGTGGTCAGCTCCCACAGCCCTCTGTCGGAATGTTAGCTATCATGCCCGGCAAAGCAGCTCTTCACTTTCTTCACAATGTTTAGTGGCATCAATCTTATACCCTGGACTTAAAAACCTCAACCTCATGGGCTCTAGCCCACAGCCCCACGGTGCAGGATAAAAGATATACTAGCTACATTAATTCTTAATCATCACAATTGGTGTTTAGCTGGAAAGCATCTAATATGGTTGGAAGTAACTAAAATTGAAAACATGAAACTGGTTGCATTACAGTTTTTACTTTTATGGTGTTTATTGTCTTGATAATACATTTACATTTATGATTCTGTGTTCCTCGCTCTTATTATACTGTTCTTGATGTATTCTCTGTATGAGTGATCAGAAAGAAATGAACAGCAGCTAATACTTTATACAGCATGTATTGTCCAATTATTTGAAAACATAAAACTATCATAAAGCACTTATGAAATTATTAAACGCCCTTGGCAAATAGTGTTTATTTTTCTGGGTTCAAGTTTTCTCGTATGCTTCTGTTTACCAGCAACAGAAAATTTGGAAGTGCTCAAGGCGTGTACTCTTTAATCTTCATACTAAATATCAGACTATGAATCATAAATGCTATTGCCCTTATTGAGAAAACAGACAATTTGGAAATTCTTGAAAATATACATTTTTGAAGTACCCTGACTTAATTTAAAATTATTGGAGTTTTTTTCACAGGAAAGTGGCGTTTAAACACAGAGAAAAGTATCCAAGATCGCATATTTTTAACATATTTTCTTTGAAGAGAGAACCTTAGAGTACAATTCTTGTTGGAATGAAAAGTATGCATCGTTAGTCTAAACATTTTAAACATTTTTGGTACAATTTGGTATGGCTAACTAAAAGGTTTTACTGTATAAAAAGTAAGCATCTTATTGTCAACCAGAAACAAGTTCGAAATTGAAAATGTTACGATTTCTTTAAAACACTGCAGCATCTACAAAACTATAAATATCTCAGACTTCAGTACATCAACTGTTCCTGTAAATGATGTTCATCTCAAATAGTTCAAGTAAATGAACTGTTTGAAACGTAGTGAATTTAAAACTCAAAATATCTATGTTTACCCATTGGATATTATTTAAATTGCTATAATTTTTAAACTTAAGATAAAACTACAATGATTATTTTCCATCTTTATTTGGCTAATAGGCTTCGAAATGCTATAGGAATTAAATCTGTAGCTTACTTTTAAGAGTTATATTTTGTGATTTTAAGTCCAAAAGAAGCGTCAAAACATTTAGCTCGGCGAATTAGGAAAATTAAACTTCAGCAATGTGCTCAGAATATTAGTGCAGAGTGGTAGAAAAGCTTAATTTAAACCCACTTCTGGTGAGAAATTTTATAAAAATTATACAGTTTTAAAAATCAGAAACTGCTTGCTTTTATAGGACACAAAAATGTACAATTTGAAAACTTTAAAAGAATAAAACAACGCCATTTCCAATGCGTAAATATATGTTAGAACTCGGTTTACCAGTGGAATTTTGACACTTTTTCTGCCATAAATAAGCAGCAAGCAAACAAAAAAATGAAGATAACTATACATCGCTTTTAGCTGCGTTAGTCTAAAAATCAGAATAGCTTTGAGATTGAGGAGTGCAGTACACGAAGTCGCAATGCTGTGGATGGGACGGATCTGAAATTCCAGCACGTAAGGGGCACTCTGACGGAATGCTTGTAGAAGGGAGGAATCTTGTGAACATCATGTGGATACGTGCTGTTCTACACTTGTAAACACTGTGAGCTTGACCTGCATGTGGTATGTGCTGCGGATTGGAAGGTGATCGAACACGGATCCTGCATACTGCAAGGAACACTGAAATATGTTGTGTTAGATCCCGCCCGACTTGGATCAAGAATCCCACGCTGTGTCATTACTCCCACATTCTATTAGACAATTATCGAATCATAGTCAGATAGGTTCATTCCCATGCTCATGAAATCTTTCAACCACTATATACCACTCCATGAGCTTATAGTTGTTGATAATGGAATAAAAAATACTACCTCACGCGAGTACGTATACTGACGTGCATAAAATGTAGCCCAAATGAAATGCAGCTCTTTGTGTTATTATTGACAACACATCCTCACCCTCTGCCAGCATAACCTCCTTTGGTTTTTTAGCATAATTGTAGTCATGGAATTAGCACCTCCCCCAAAATATGGCCCAACTGCCATAACTGAATAACATAGCAATATAAAGCTTACGCTTTCATAGTACAGTATCGTTTCTTAACAATCCTTTCGTTACTGCAGTTTAGTACAAACAATTCTTCATACTTTTCTTCAGAAAACTGAATAATTTATGTTATCATTGGTTTAGCCTTTCCTTGTGTACCATTCTTGGTGAAAATCCTTCTTAAATGTAGTATCTGAAACATCCCTTCATTTGATATCGATTATAATATCGTTTATTGCTTCGTTGTTATATCCCCGTATTGTTTTCAGTCCAGTCCCAGAGAGACTAATTCCGGCTGGGTGGTGTTTTTTATAGAAGTTAACCCCCGCTTTTACTACGAATGGCACCGCAGGCGAAGGACTGATGATATATGGAATGAAGATGGAGCACCGATGGAATGCGATGGCAGGGGAAACCAAAGAACCACTTGGGGTGAGAGACGGCTGGGTGGAATGAAAGGCTGGTCACCTGAAAGTGGAAACCTTACAGAGGGGGAAAACTTCTGATCGGGGGAATTAACAAATTTTTATGCACCTATCTTTGTTAAGTACATATCTATATAGTTATCTTCGCCAGGAAATGTATACCAAAAGTGGAATGTTGTCTCAATCTGTGAAAAAGTAAAAAAGCACTCATACTATAGCAGAAAGCTAAAAACGTTGGGCATCCAAAAATCCTTTGCTTCTGCCTCTACAGCAATTTAAAGGTCTTGCAGCACATATGTTTCATACCATGCTATTTTATAAAGCAGCTTTTTTCTCAAAACTGAATTTTCATACCTGCAACATATTTGTTTACATACAACTAAATTTTCCAAGACGTTTGAAAAGATTATATTGTAATGTTAAAGGAGAAAAAAGTTATCCTGACATCAATATTACTTTTTCAAAAACAACTTTTTATAAAAAAAAATATAGGGACTAAAATTTCTAAAGCTCTTTAAGAATTATCATAATTTGGTAATTAAAATTATTGAAATGGCGTCGCCTAAATTTTTTGTGCGTGGTTTTAAGCTCCGATTAAAAAATTCCAACCAATTTTCTCACATGTAAAGGCGCGTGGAACACTTTTATTATGCAATATATTTATATAATAAAATTTAAGAAATTATTTATACGCTGTGAAGTATTTATCCCATTTGGTATTCCTATTAGTATAATCACAGTAAACGTTTTAGAAAACTCTATACACAAATATATAGCTTTAAAATTTCACCTACAATGTCCCTAAAGACCATGGGAAATGGAAGCAATGCATGGATATCCAAAATAGGAAATATGGATATCTATAGATATAATTGACAGATAGATGTAGAAGGTAACAATAGGTATATAATTGTGTATTTTTTAAGTTATCTGAAAAATTATTAACTTGCTAGATGGGGACAAAGATTTTATATCTTTAGGTTGATTTATTTCAGAAACCAGATGAAGCAGAGACTCGAAATTTCTATTACTCATGAAGACTTTCTACTTCGCATCACTTAACTAAACAAATTGCACTACCAATAGTATTTCAGGGTGTACAAATGTTCTCTCTGTGAAGGATTTGAGTCACAATTTCTTTATTAACGTTTTAAACAAATTCCTCGTTTTTAAAATTTGGTATACCTAAAAATAAAATTCGAACACAGAGCATAGACACATTATCTCATACTTGTGTTTAAAATTTCAGACTTGAATGAAACGTTTATATTTTTGTGAAAAACGAACACGTTTTCGGATAAAATGTAGTTTTTAGATTATTGCAGTTGAAATTTAAGCTCAGACATATGACTAACTGTAGATTACCTATAATGCCTCTTGATTCTTCGTCTTGAGCTGAAACCCCTTACTTAGATCAGGATATTCCAAACTGACTCGTCTGAGTTAGAGTTCTCGAGCGTACTCAACCACAGAATTCGGAGGCCAGATGGAGTGGGTATGATAGTGAGTATGTTACTGGGCGAAGGATATACCACAAAGTTTGAGCACTTCCACTTCATTTACATTACTACATTTAGTCGTGAGATAGCTTGCCTTCAATGTTTCGCCATATTGTATATTGCAGGGAGACCCCTGTAAGATATGAGCAACACGTTGCTCTTTTAGTGTGCACCCAAGCACGAACAGCCTACCTTATATGGATCCTATGATACCCTTTTGCAAAAAAAAAAAAAAAAAAAAAAAAAAAAAAAAAAAAAAAAAAAAAAAAAAAAAAAAAAACATGTTAAGTTTTACAGAAAGGGATTAGCAAATTCGGCAGGGAACTTCAAAGTTTCAAAAGATGCGCAATACACTTTCAAATGAACAATAAACGTCACACATTCTGAATGAGAAATAAGCACAGCATTTTCTTCATTACAAAAAGAAAATGTCAAAGTTTAGAATGTTATACTTCCCAGTCCCTTTATATGCGACTATAATCTCGTGTCATAATTCCCATCATCTTGATACATGACTCAAAAAGGTTTTTGCGTTTCGTCGTGTATCACTGTTGAAATTTGTTTGCCATTTGTCTGCTCTGGTTTTTACAATTGCTCCTATCTCATCAACACCCTCTGCAAAACAACTTTAATATCACGTATTAAAGTTTAATATTACGTTTAATGAAGCTGCTCTTTTTAATAAACAACTAATATAAATTTTTAAGAGATAAAAATTATAATGAAGCAAGGAATACAAACGACTAAATGCAAATCCCATTACCAAGATAATATATTTTATGAAAATGAGAGACTCTATCAATAACTCACTCTGATTTATATTGATATTTAATGCTTCCAAAGTTTTAATACTTGAGTTATTAAGTGAGCATCCAAATTTGTCCGGACTCCCAAAGTATCAATGCAAGTTATACTATGAGTGAATTACTTTTCTCGTGAAGCCACGAGTAACTAGTAACATAATATATAGAGTGATATGTGTGTAGAAATAGAAATGTTGACAAATAGTACCATCACTACTCGATATGCTAGTTGTCTTTTATCTTCTTCTAACAGTTTTGTTACAAACCAATCACATAATTTACTCTGTGATTTTTTTTCATTGTCTTAAGTACGCCGCGAAATGAACAACGCCTATCAATATTCCATGTTTTCACACATCAACAGGCGACTTGCTGGTCTAGTTAGTGTGGTGTTATTAGCCTTGTGTAAAGCATTCGAACTGAGTTACGACACAACATTGGTTACTGCGAAACCAGCCCACTCAGCGTTACATCTTCTAACCGCCATATTGGGGAAAATAATCACGTATGGCTTGTGAGTGCCATGTCTCCTTGCAGGTACTAACTAACCTCAAAACACATTACTCGTAATAACTGTAACTATTTGTCCGCAAATGAAAGAAATATTGATGCAGTGTTGTTCATTCACTGTCCTTGTTTACCAATAAAATATGTTCACTTATACTCCTAAAAGATCTATACATGTGCGTTGTTACCTTTAGGTTGTGCTTTGTTGAAGTGTTGAAGGGTTTTAAAGATCCTTGCCTAGAAATAAAAATGTTGTAAATTTCTCGTAACACAACACAACCCATAATGTTGTACAACTCCTTCAAAGTACGTTTGAGTAGACATAAGAAAAATACTCAAAATTTATTCTGTATCTGACCATTTGGAAATGATAAGGGAATCAACATTAAAACAGAATACACCAGCTGATATTCCTACCATTGTGAGCCTTACTCTTAGCAAAATGAACGTTCTAGTTCCATTAAGCCCCGTTCACAACGAAAAGTCAGTGTAGACGCAGCACAAGCACAAGAAATTGCAACCATTTAATTTAATGGAAGCATTCGCATAACGGGCTACGTAACGCAAGAGATTGCAAACGCCAAATTTTATGTTTCCATTCCATGCACAGAAGAAGAATTCTGCACGTCATTCTCAATGAATCGCTAACATAAACAGCACACGATCGTGCTTACAGGTTTTACACTACTTACTGTATAATCAAGGGGCTCTTACATTTTGCTGTGCTGTGCTATTTTAAATGCTGACCCCAGAAACTGTTCTGTTGCTTTCTTAGCTCCAAATGTTTTTCAGCAGTTATTTATTTATAAAACCGATTTACATTTTAATACTGGTTATTATTGGTTATGTTATTTAGTTTCAAACTTACGCAATGTGCAGAACATATCCGCAAAAAAATTGCGGTAGTGAAAACACATGCAAAGTACTTGTATTAAACTCATTACTTGCATATGAATGGCCTTAATTCTGACTGGTCTTATGCCACCTTACGTAAACGTTTATGCCTTTATTGCAATTAGTAGCGTCCCGCGCTTGCACGTACGCTGTGATATGTTAACATTATGTCTTTGCTGTATATGGCCTTATCTCACGCCTACACTTACGCTGCGTTATGTTAACGTTTTGTTTTTGCTGTTTGTGGTCTTACCACATGCCAGCACTTAGACTGTGTTATGTTAACGTTAAATCTTTGCTCTACATGGTCTTACCTCACGCCTACACTTACGCTGTGTTATATTAACGTTATGTCTTTGCTGTATATGGCCTTATCTCACGCCTACACTTACGCTGCGTTATGTTAACGTTTTGTTTTTGCTGTTTGTGGTCTTACCACATGCCAGCACTTAGACTGTGTTATGTTAACGTTAAATCTTTGCTCTACATGGCCTTACACCACGCCAACACTTACGCTGTGTTATATTAATGTTATGTCTTTGGTCCACATGGTCTTACCCCACGCCCGCTGTGCTATGTTAACGTTAAATCTTTGCTCTACATGGCCTTACCCCACGCCAACACTTACGCTGTGCTATGTTAACGTTAAATCTTTGCTCTACATGGCCTTACCCCTCGCCAACACTTACGCTGTGTTATGTTAACGTTAAATCTTTGCTCTACATGGCCTTACCCCACGCCAACACTTGCGCTGTGCTATGTTAACGTTAAATCTTTGCTCTACATGGCCTTACCCCACGCCAACACTTACGCTGTGCTATGTTAACGTTAAATCTTTGCTCTACATGGCCTTACCCCACGCCGTTATGTCTTTGCTCTACATGGCCTTACCCCACGCCGTTATGTCTTTGCTCTGCATGGCCTTACGCCACCCCAACACTTACGCTGTGCTATGTTAGCGTTAAATGTTTGCTCTACATGGCCTTACCCCACGCCATTATGTCTTTGCTCTATATGGCCTTACCCCACGCCTACACTTACGCTGTGCTATGTTAACGTTAAATCTTTGCTCTATATGGCCTTACCCCACGCCTACACTTACGCTGTGCTATGTTAGCGTTATACCTATGCTCTACATGGCCTTACCGCACGCCTGCACTTACGCTGTGCTATGTTAGCGTTATATCTATGCTCTACATGGCCTTACCCCACGCCTACACTTACGCTGTGCTATGTTAACGTTATATCTATGCTCTACATGGCCTTACCCCACGCCTACACTTACGCTGTGCTATGTTAACGTTAAATCTTTGCTCTATATGGCCTTACCCCACGCCTACACTTACACTGTGCTATGTTAGCGTTATATCTATGCTCTACATGGCCTTACCGCACGCCTGCACTTACGCTGTGCTATGTTAACGTTAAATCTATGCTCTACATGGCCTTACCGCACGCCTGCACTTACGCTGTGCTATGTTAACGTTATATCTATGCTCTATATGGCCTTACCCCACGCCTACACTTACGCTGTGCTATGTTAACTATAAATCTATGCTCTACATGGCCTTACCCCACGCCTGCACTTACGTTGTGCTATGTTAACGTTAATTTTTGCTCTACATGACCTTACCCCACGCCTACACTTACGCTGTGCTACGTTAACGTTAAATCTTTGCTCTATATGGCCTTAACCCACGCCTACACTTACGCTGCTTCATGTAGACGTTATGTCTTTACCGCATACGATCTTACTCCACGCCTGCACGTATGCTGCGTTATTTTGACGTTATGTCTTCGTTGTATATGGTCTTACCTGGCGCCTGCCCTTATACTGCATTATACCGTGTGCAAAAAAACGGTATGTCAAAACTTTGGGAAACGTTGCTTGTGTATAGAGGATAACGAAATGTTATATGAACATAGGCCCGGAAATTGTTTATTTCCATTGGTAGGATCCGAACCCATGCTCTACCGATCTCGAATTCCCAGAAACCATTCTAGCCTTCTACAGGAAGAATTGTGTTAACGTTCCATCCTCATTGTGCTAGCTTTTACCTTATATCTGTCCTTATACTGCTTTGTGTTAACGTTACCTCTTCATTGTGCTCGCTTTTACCTTATATCTGTCCAAGTACTGCATTGTGTTAACGTTACATCTTCATTGTGCTAGCTTTTACCTTATATCTGACCTTAAACTGCATTGTGTTAACGTTACATCTTCATTGTGCTAGCTTTTACCTTATATCTGACCTTAAACTGCATTGTGTTAACGTTACATCTTCATTGTGCTAGCTTTTACCTTATATCTGAACTTAAACTGCATTGTGTTAACGTTACCCCTTAATTGTACTCGCTCTTAGCTTATCAGCCCTTATGCTGCATTGTGCTAACGTTATCTGTCCATTGTGCTCACTTTTACCTTATATCTGCCCTTATACTGCGTTATGTTATTGTTAACTCTTCATGTGCTTGCTCTTACCTTGTGCCTAAGCTTTTGCTGCAAAGTGTTAACGTTACACATTTATTGCAAATGGGGACTTACTTGAGCATGTAATCAAAGGTCAAGAGATATGGAGCTTTTATTCTCTCTTAACGGGATATTTACTATATAAATTAAGCGTACACCGCGTAATAAACTTAGTTAACATAACTCCTGAATCTACTTAAAACTTTTCTTACATTCTCTAAATTAAATGGGCAGTGATTATAAAACATTCCATGCAGTTTATTTTGATTTTGTAAAGCGAAGATTTTAAATAATACAATTCTAGCTTTAATCCTAAAACAGTACCGTTGAGAATACTTCGCTCCTAGTGACTCAAGAATTGGATTTAAAGTGCCTTCTGCTCTAAACTTCATGAATGAATTATGTAACAGCTGTGAAGCTTGCGTGTACATCTTTGAAAATGTGTTGTTCAGGATTGTCTTTGCGTTCTTCTTTCTTTTGTCTGCCTGGCCTTAAGGAAACCGTTCAGAGGGAAAGAAGCCAATTTTGCAGACAAGGCGATTGTGATTAAAAACGTGACGTTTATGTAAGAGCGCCAAAGGTATCTGAGTAGTAATTAGCAAAATCAAATTGGAAAGGAGCAAAAAAGGAATAAGATAAAACGTACTGTCACAACTGGTCAATTTTATTTTGCCTCTTCAGAACAAAACCGCTGTGACTACGTAATTGCAGCACGTGTATGAGCGGCTTGCTTTGAAGTCATAGCCGATTATTGCAGTGCATGGTTACACCTCCGGAGTGGACGCCTGTGCCGTCGGCGAGTATTTTACATCGAAGCTCCGATTGTTGCACCTGAGTGTGAGCTTTGACACCTGCAGTGGCTTTCAAGTGCGACAATAAGCAGTACTTCCGGATGTTTCTTGCAACGTCATCGGGAGGTATGTAAAGGAGACGAGTGTCGGTCAGAGTCAGTTTGGACGGGAAATTCGGAGTGTGCAGTTGTAGCCCTCGCCAAGCGAGCGTTGAAAGAAAACTGTAAGGCAAAATTATTGCGAAAACATCGAATAAATACGTTTATTTGAAAAGAGAGTTCGATTGTAATCAGTTATAAGAAATAGAGAGTTGTTAGTTTGAATAATAAAGAACAGCTTTGTTATAATATATCATTTCATTATGCATTATTTCCATTAAAGTTTCAAAGATCGGATGTCATTCTTTATTCTGTCAACATAACATGCTGTAACTCTTCAGTCATCACTTCTAATAAAACTAAAATTATATATCAGTGTTTATACATTTAAAGTTTTGGACTAAATAAACGAACTTAAAGAACGCCAACATGTGCTCCAGGTGTAGCACGTAACATATCCAACCTAATTTAGATTTCAACCACATATTCTGCAACATTTGTGGTGTGACACCTTCAATTACATGGCTGGTGCGTTGTTGCGTGGTCGCGAGATCTGGAATCACTATTTAGTGAACATCTTTAACATGCCCGCAAAGAAGAAATATCTAAAGGGCAATGTCAGATGATCTCGGGGATTGGGCCACCTCTGCCAATCCACCGCTTTGGAAACAGAAGTGGGGCACCGTCTTGCGTTAAGATGACAATCGGTTGCGTTTCCTGTATCTGAGAAATGACATAGTTTGTTAAGATATCCAGGTACACTTTTGCATTAACTGATCTTTCAATAAAAAGAAAGGGCCAATTACTGTATACTGCATTAGTCCGTGCCACACATGGATTTTCGAATTGTCTTTATTGTGCTCTTATATCACATGTGGAGTTTCTGACCCCAGATTATCATAGTATGCCGTTAACTACTCCACTTACACGAACTTTAGCCTCATCGGAAAAAAAACAGATACGTTGTAAAAATACGTCATCCTACAACATGTCTGTAGCAAATTCACCACGTCTTGGGCACGTCTTCTTTCTACATTGGCTGAACAAGATGGAGTTTGTAAGGATACAATTGTAAACGGTTACGTACCACTTTGTGGACTTACTCTGTGGTACATTAATCTCGCATGAGGCCTGCCTAATTAATTTTTGTGGTATCCTAGCGAACCATTATTGAATTATCTCAAAACTTTCTTGACAAACTGATGGCGTGCCACTGCTTTTACCCTTGTGCACTGACCCTATTGCTAAAAATGTTGTCATCCATGGCATTATTAACTTCAGGTGCGTTCCTTCCATAACGTGTACTAAACATTCGCTAAACAGGAGTCGATATTTTATTTCCGCAACCCATAGAACACATTGAGCCTTTTCCTGTACAGAAGTCATTTTGAAGATAACAGCAATAGTACTCCTAGCGGTAAAGATGATGACTAGAACACTCCTGTACTAAAACAGTTTACCTGCAACGAACAACTTCAATTAGTAACTTGGATCAGATGTTATAAATTGCTGTAAGCATGGCAATCATTTATGGGCTTTCTCCAATAATCAAGCTCCTTCTTGGCTGACTGTAAGCACAAGAACGTGTGGATACAACTTATACTTGATGTGGCCACATACAAAATGGGATACAGTCAGAATGCATTTACCCCGACCTATCCACGGAACACAGTTTTACAGTTGATTACACCGTAATCAATATCGTAATGAGAACTTTCAGTATTAGCACTCTTGAAGTAGCCTCTCTTTATCCTTGAGCTTTCCACTAAATCAAAGCTTGGAGGCCTACAGATTTCTTAACACAAGTGTTTTAAACGTTTTTATTTATTTGCTTCCAATCATGTTTCGTAGTCGGCTTACCCTTCTCGTGTTTTTTTAGGACTGATATCTCCCTAGGGCTTACAAGTGGGTGCCTAGGGTTCAGAAGCCTGTCGAGGAGCCAACGACACGTAACCATAGAATGGAGAACTTGGAATGGGTGGTTGGCCCGTAGCCAGGCATGAGCATGAGGAAGTGGATGATACAAAATGCAAGCGAACTAGATGATAGGAAAAATGATGATGGAGCAACTGGTGCAATGAATGGCGGGGGAGCCTTGAGATAACCCGCCCAGACGCCTTTTCGTCCACCACAAATCCCATTTAGGGGTGCTTGAGTTCCTGCCAAAATTTACCACTGTAATTTAGAGATAATTTATAATGCTTTGCAAGATTAAAAAACCACTAATTGCATTGAATATAATCCCTTAAAACAACAGACTCTGTACAGAATTATATTAAACTGCCAGTGAATCAAAATAAAACCATATAAGTACTAAGTTAGCAGAGAGATGCGGTAATGAACATTTGACAAATATGCTCTCGTGTAAGACGCATCGCACAGAAAGTTTTGTTCCCTTGTGTTATTCGTGTTATTAGGCAAGTCCCCTCCAGTGGAATAAACCCAAATATTCCTTAACTCTGTTGCCTTATTTTGCTCCGGTTGACGATGCAAAACAAGAAGGGTACCTAAAACTTGAGAATGGGGGAATAATATTTGCAGTGGGTTGTTTGCGGCGGGTCTACCTAAGATAGAGGGGTTGATCTCGGAGCCTTATAATTGACAATTTGACATGCCGGGGATGGGAATACCAATGCCATGCGCTCTTTCTTCCCCCAATCCCTTACTGAGGTAGGATTACGTTAAGATGTAATAGCGGGGTGCTTCCTGCTACGACACTGCCAATTATGTGAGTGAAAGCACCGCAGATTGCTAAGCTGATTGATTGGAAACGTCTTATACAATGTTATTAAGATCAACAAGAGGCACTGACTAACGGAAACCTATCTCGTTCGCTCCACCCAAGCAAAGTTTCTCTCAGAAATAGAGAAACAAGATTAACAATTTCAAGATGGTAGGTACTTTTATGCAAATCAAAAGCCAAGAATAGGGTGAGTGTCTTAACCCGAACGTGTGACGAATATATTAAGGCCTGCAGTCAATGTTATAATGCTCATGAGAGAAAGTGAATAGGACTGTTCTCTCTCTCTCTCTCTCTCTCTCTCTCTCTCTCTCTCTCTCCCTGTCTCTAGCTAAGCGTTGCTGATTCCCACACTATCGGATGAGCAATCCTTGTCGAGACCGGTTTCACAGCGTGCGGCCGGCCGGCGGGACTGATGCTGCATCGGCGGTGCAGGCGACAGGAAGTCCGCAGTAAATAGAGTACGGTTTGTTACGAAAAAAAAATGGCGTGCTATTTATAGACGCTCATTAACTGCTGTGGTTGTCAGCGTCCCATTCTAAATTGGGCCTGCAAGACCGCTTAATTTTACTGAGAAGCCTCCCTGTCAGGCTTGAGGTTCTTTTACGTGCCGTAAATTTACGACACGGGACCAACGGCTTTACTTCCCTTCCGAAGAAAGCCATGCTAAGGATTTTTACACCTGAGAAAATCCATCGTTCTCCGCCTGGTTTGAACCCGCGACCTTGGATACATGAAATTAGCATGGTAACCATTGCACCTGGGAGGGCAACTGTTTGTCACGGAAGTTATCTAATTCACATAACATACGCTTAAATCGAAAAGTAAATTACTCATGCATAACAAACAAGGAGATGTTAGAACTACTTCCCTTCGTTTTCAACCATTTCAGGCACTTGCTTAGGAAATTGGTGATTACACTTTACGGTTTCCTCTGGTAGGGCAACAATAATTCTTGACGAATGTTAGTTTTATGTTCATTTAAAGTCTGTAAATTTGTTCCCTCACAGATAAAAATTTCACGGGTTTAGATCGACAGAACTAGGAGTAACTAAAAGAGAAAGTTTTCAAAACAAATCCACACACTTTAAATGAATTTAAAAATAAAATGCTTCAAAAACTACAGCTATTTCTCAGATAGGAAAGTTAGAGTCAGACTGAAAAATCAATACCTTAGCCGGGATTTGAAATACGGATCTTCTAGTCTCCATCCAAATATTCTAAGCACTGAGCTATCATGACAGCATGCCGACGCGGCATGAAATTCCCCAACAGACTCACGTGTTTCCTGGTAAACATAAGGGGTTTACCTTTAAAGTGAATAATCATTTCTAAATTCTAATTTTTAAAGACAAAACTTCCAAATTTTGTGTATTTTTTTTCTTCCGTAGGATAATCTCTGGGTGCACTTTCAGTCGTTAAGTCCGTTATTTTCAGTTTTATAATTTTTTTTTTTTATTTAAGAATTTAATTGTTTGAAATAAAATACTCCTCGCGGAACGTTTTAATGTTTCACATATAAAATTTTAAAACTATGTTTTTAATGTACGTGGAAGCAAAGCCTAGTCTGGATTTTGTAGTACAATGTAAGAAAATATGCAGTAATATTTATTACTTCCAATTGTTATTTAAAATAGTTTTTTAGTATTTACTGCCATTACATGCCCACTAATTTAATAAAAATCAGTACCAAATCATAAAAGAAATGTTCTAGAGAGCTCAGATTCTAAATTCCGTGGAATCCTGATCAAAATTGCTCCGCAAAATACCATTTATATGAAACAAAATATAGTTATGAGAAATGAAGGAAATAAGGATACGCTCACAATTGGCAATGCCGTGCACTCTCATGTTTTTTATAGCTTTTGGGATATTTAAAGATGGTACACGAAAAAATATTACGTCACTTTTAAATTGAGAAAAACAGAAGAAATGTTTAGTAGTAAAATAAAAGATTACAAATTTATCTCAAAACCTCGGTTTTTCAGTTGACTGTCCCCTTAACATAAATGCAATATGTATAATATTTAAAGTCTACTATAAGAAAACGTGATTTTTTATAATATTTTCCATGGATAAAGTCAAGTTTTGTAATATTCAAGGATGGCTTGGCATACTAAGTGAAACAACTACTTTTTGCATATATAACTTGTAGACTAACATCTTATGCAAAAATGTCATCCCTTTTGGAAAATAAATACGTTCATCTGGACAACATATCCATTTCTTCATGTTGGTGGCTATATAAATTACTATTGTTGTAAAATAGAAAGGTTGGATTGGATCAGATTAGAATAGACTAGCCTACGTTCTGTGGGTCCGTGATGGCCAAGAAGGCCTTGAACATAGAACATGTCAAAGAAAAAAAAGTTAAGTACACTTAGAACATAATATTTAAAGTTCAGGCACTACCATTAATAATAAACATCTTAAACCTTCAAGTGCATTAAAACTTAAGACAGGTATTAAACATTAAGAATTACATCACTTGGCTTTTACTATATCACTACGAAATGGTTACATCCTTATATACAAGACTGTCCAAAGTTAATGTTAAGATCTACATTCTCAAAATATCAAACATGTACTTTTAAAATTACATTTCTAGGTTATTAGTCATTACTATGAAAACTACATATATAAGGTATACATTTAAAATTAAAGTGCTAAAATACATTCAACAAATATGAATTTTTAGTCCATTTAATGTAAGACTTACTAAACATAAAAAACTTCACTTGAATTTTAGTTTACGTCATATCACTTAGTGTTTATATTTTACTAATATGTAATGAATGTCAACATTTGGTATTAAGATATACATTTTAGATTAAAATGTGGGTACATTGACATATTGAAGGCAATTAATGTTTGCAGCCTTACTTGTATCTAAAGAGCGTCAAAATTCGATATTAAGATGTGCGTTCTAAAAATATTAAGTATGTACACTAAACACATTAATGGAATTTCTACATTGCTACCTACTTCATGTTAAAGGGCGCATTTGAGTTTACAATGCTGTGATTTACTGCGCTAAGATACATGCAATTTTATTATACATATTTATAGTTCACTCAAAACGCAATAAAATTAACACAAAAGCACTTCATTGGGCTGGTGCAGCAAACCTAAGCAATTAATTAGCTGGTATGTAAAAGCAGGGTTATACAAAAATGTTCATTTACACTTTTAGTGCCAGAAACGTGATGTCCGAATAGTGTCAAACAATGCAGGGTCTTAAATTATTAGTAATAAAAAGGGTACCAAATGACATAGAGAGCTGAATCTTTTGTCATTTTTAGCAAACCTTTTGTTTGCTGTATAATATGCATTATGTAGATGAGAAGTCTCTTCAATATTTTTAAGAAATTAAAAACAAAAGAAAAATATGAAAATAAAATTTAAAATCCCAAAGTAATCAATAATTAAGCATACAAAACCTTACTACACAAAAAGTTCATGATAATTAAATGGAACCGTAGATATTTCTTTACTGAAACAGCATCCTGTTTTGAACGGGTGTTTTAATTTTTAAAATACAAAAAATGAATTCCCGTAACCTGAAGACTGAAAAATGAAAAAATAAAAAACACAAACACATAAGGCATGACATCGCCATTAAAACGGCATAAATTAATAGGATATCCATGTAGATTATAGCACAACTTTGCACTTGTATTATTGCGGAGCTGAATGGTTTATTCACACTGTCTGCGTCGTCTGGTTACACCTCTGTAAATTAATTTTGATAAGTAGACAATTATTTGCATGCGTACGAGGACTGGTGTTATCCGATGCATTTTAATCGTTGAAGTTAGAATATACATCATCCTCTCTTACGTCGATGTCAGAAACGCTTTCATCAGCGTCTGAACATACAAAATCACGCGCTTTCTTCTAATAAATCGCGAACTGCAGCTCTTATTTTCACTTCGGTTTGTAACCTTTGGCTAGACGACGCCATGTTTCCATCAGCATAAATTCAATGTTGAGCTATTTAGCGTGTTAGAGGGAAGATAAGGTCCTGAAACGCTCCGAAAAACCTTTCTCTATGACTATGACGTAGAAAGTACACAGACCTTCCCGCTGGAAAGAGTTAAAACGTACAAAAATGGCATCAGATTAGCTCGTGATTGGCACTAAACGGGTTAAAGAAAATGTTGATATATATACCTAATCCGATCTGCGAGTTTGCACAGTTCACAGTTGTTACAATCAACTAAGATAAATTTCATCTTGCTGGATACTGACGAGGGTCGCACATCATCGAGGGCTGGCGTGTGGGTTATTTGTACTACTGAGGTTATTTACAGCATTTCTCTGTGTAATTATATATATAACCTCATCCGTTCCTCCCGAGAGCGTTAAGTGCAAAACATTCGCGTTGACTCAAGGTTCGATGTGGCTGCTCCTTTCCCTGGACTTTTTCATAGTCAAGCAATTGCTGAAGATCAGAGGATGTATAGCAATGGATTAGTAGCCTTAACTTTATATATATTTTTTTCTTTCAACATTTGTAAGTGATGCAAAAAAGTGATGAAAATAAATAACCATGTTGGAATGTTACTTTTTTATTTAGATTTTTTTTCTTTTACGGATTTAATGTATTATTCATTGCCAGATTCAGTCATAGGGCGGCCGCACACTGCATGCGTAGTATCATAAACGCTCACGGAACACTGGGAGTGAAATTTAAAATTTCTATGCTGCTATATATACTTTTACCTCAAAGTTTTACTTTGACTCCCAAGCTGTTATGTTAATATGAATATACCGCCTGCGGTGCCATAAGTAGTTAAAGCGGGCATTAAACACTACAAAAAATAATATGAATACCAAATTTCATACTTGGATTAACAATATACAAGATATACATTATTTTATAAATTTGTTTATTTAAATATGTTGTATAATCAAAATTCCCCTCGTGCCTCAAAACTTGAGAAAATTATTTGACGTTTTCTGAGTTGGAACTTTGAACCACACACAAATTTGATTAAAGGATATATTTCAATAAACTGGATTACAGAACTATAAAAATCGTTTTAAAAATTAGAAATGTTTATCTAAAACTGCAATCATATTCTCATATGTTTTTTAAATAACTATCGGTGTTAGGAAAATGTTGGCCTTTATAATATTACAATAGATACTTCTGCATATTCTTATACATTTTAGTTGCATTTAAACAAAAACTGGAAATTTTTGAAAATGTGAAAATACAGTTTTGAGAAACACGATGTTTAAAGAAATTGCATGCCAGGAAACATATATTAAATGGCTGCCGAAGCTAGGGCAGACAGTTAAATGTTGATTTTCATACACGGTCAAAGGCTTCAGCAAATATTTGTAATATTAAAATATAATTTTCTATTTTATACCGATTGTGGTCAAATTTTTATTCCCAATATCCCTTAATGCTGTCTGCAGCATGATAGAAAGGGACCAACACATGCAAATCAGTGCAATAAATTGAAGTAAATATATTCTTCGTGATTATTTTTCCAATAAAGGAGTATGGTTTTTCACGATATTTCACATATATCAGCAAAGCATATGACTCATTTTCTTCATTAATGGCAATAGGACTTAAAACTTATCATCGCATTCTTCTTCAGACGAAAGTTTAGTAGAAATTTTGTGGTAGCTTCGTCTTTTTCTGCAACACAAGGTCACTTACATTAGAGTAGAAATCATTATGAGTGGCTAATTCTGCCCTCCTTTGTTTTAAACCGGGTGTTACATTGCTGTTTGATTCATGTTTGTCCTACGATAGAAAAAACATAACGACTGCAAACTAGAGTAGTATGCAGAAATGACGCAAAGGAATGTACAGCGCATACAATACTCGATAAAGGGTTCATGTACTGATGTGCAAATGAAGCGTCATGTAACGCAGATATATAATAAATGGATGAGCGTTCAGAATATATAGTCACGTCCCAGTTCTGAAGACTTTCATCTCAGATTTGAAGCTGCAGGTTCAAAAGGAGGTCATGTATGGTGTCCATGTATGGCATACATTCCGTAAGGTTAAATGTCGAAGGGCGATGGACTTTTTCTGGGCAGAAAATGCTTAGAATGGTTTCCTTCGGAAACGAAGTAAAGTAGCTGGTTCCGTTTCGTAGATTTACAAAAATCTAAAAGAACCTTAAATCTGATAGAGGCCTCTAAACAAAATTTCCCTTCTTTCACACCTAAAGCAGAATGGGACGCTAAAAACCATAGTGGTTGATGAGTGTCTATAAAAAACTTAATTGTATAATCCGTAGGCTTACTTCTGCTTCAAGATTAGATAGCCCTTATGTTAACAATAATCTGAACTCTTTATACAATCTACGCAGGATATGTGCCATTCGCGGAGCAAAACTCCTTCTTGTGACGATAAAATAGGACAGCTTTTCTTCGTTTACCGTAGTAGCTATTGAATACAAAATGAATAGTTATTATTCTACTGGGCACAAAGGAGAAATTTCGAACGCTTTGGGAAAGGCCGGTGTGCAACTACTACTTTCTACTGTCTGGTTGACAGTTGTCATAGCTAGTCCAAAAGATTAGGTCGCTGTTTTGGTCAGGAAGTTCAAACCACCCTCTATTTTAGTACCATACCTTGCAAGAGGTTTAACTCAACAATGCCAAGGTGGTGATGTACTGAGCGAATTTCATATATGAAGAGATTGTTGTGCAATAAACATGAACAACTTATGAATGATGGTTTGGCGCGAGTTAAAGTTCCTCTCTTGCAGAAAATGAACCGGTGACATTATTTCATGTTCTTCAGATCAAAAGAGATGAGAATTAAAATTCATATGTGGGGCAGAGAAAATCGATGGCCACAGAGTCAAAGTGACAAGCAACTTCTTACGTGCGGCAAAGCATACATTTCGAGTCATTTTTCAACGTTCCGCCTGACAGCGAAAGGGTACGGAAAATTAGGTGCTGCTAAAAATAATGTCAATTTGAATCAATAAGGGGCTTTACGTCTGCCTGTAACTGAAGGGAAGGTGCTGACAAAGCTAAAACGATGAAAGGGATCTATATCTCGGTCCTGATGGCTTGACCTAACAGTTCTATATTTAATACGTGGGAATTGTGAAAGGTATCTCAAGACCCTGTATAATAAAACGTCATCGACTCAAGACATTCACAACGGCTTCGGTGATGGGGAGACTATGCACCTTCCACAGAAACTCTATTTTTACAGTCTTCAAAACTATTGGCCAATCACTCCCATGAACGTTGACTATAAACTATTTACGAAAATACTGGAAAATAAATTACATCCGTTGTATCTGAGTTCTACTGACATTCCTGGAAGGAATCTGAATCTGAATTTTAGTGGTCTCCGAAACATTATTCTCCAGTTTTACCGCACAATATGGAAAGTGGTGCATTGTTGGCATTATAGTCTTAAATGGCTTTGACGTAGTGCCAACACTACCTCTTCTGCATGAAGGATATCCTAGAAAACCATAAAAGTATTGAATGATTGCGCCAAATCGAGCGCATAGATAAAAGAATAACTCAGTTATTCCGTCTACATAGAATCCCACAATGACAAGGTTGTCCGCTGTGAATGACCTCTTTGTATTAAGCTTGCAATCTTGATATGGATATTACGTACAAAGCTAACGTATGAATGCCATGTATCACAACATATCCTCACACTGACACAAATGATGTGGCTATTCTGTTGCGAGAACGACAGGACTGTTTGACTATTCACGTGATAATTGATACATATAACAAAATCTCTGTGCCTGGATTAATTACTCCAACCCTGTATTTTTTATATATATTAGGTTGACTCATAAGTAATGTCGGTTTTTTATTTTACTGTTTTGAAAATATACTGGGTTTATTTGGTTTGAAAGTGTTATTTACAGGATGCCGTGGCTAGTGTTGCATACATTGCGAGTATCAGTCTTCAGTTGTTAATAAACAATCACACAATAGAGATAACAAAGTTTGGACTTAGAGTCCTTCTAAAGCACTACTGGAAACACGATTATAAAGCCACTGCCAATGCTCGAAGAATATGTGAAGCGGAAAGAGAAGGTGTTGTTAGTTAATGTGTGGCACAAGGATGGTTCCAACATTTCAACAATGGAGACGAAAACACTAGAGATTTACCACGTTCTGAAAGACCTAAAATATGGAATATTGAGGATACACGCCAGGTTTTGCGAGAAAGTCCGCAAGAAAGTAGCCGTAGGCTTTTAGAAGAACTTGGTGCATCAAAGATACCATACATCGCCACACTAAGACACTTGAAAAATTATACAGAAGCTGTAGATCTGTATCTCAAGAACTAACACCTCAACAGAATCAACGTAGAGTGGATCTCTGTCGTCAGCTTAACCGCAATCTCAAGGATGATAGATTTGTCAGGAAAATTGCCAATGTTGATCAAAAATGGGTATATTATTGAAACCCTGACACCTCGAAATAGTGGTTTGATCCCCGCCAACCTGCCAAAAGTCATCGTTAAAAAAAAATCGGTTTGTCCCAAAGTAATATTGTGTGTCTGGTGGAATTTTGAGGGTATGATTCAGTGGAAGTTTGCTCCAAACGGGCGAGCGATTGATGCTGATCTTTGTTCTCAACAACTAGAACGAGTTAATGAAATTTTGAGACGTAGATACCCAGCATTAGTTAACCGAAACAGAGTTCTATTGCAACAGGACAATGCAAGACCCCATACTCCACGAACAACCAGGGAAAAAATGCAGGAAATGGGAGGAATCGAACTATTACCACACCCAACATCATCTCGCACCATCAGATTATCATCTTCTTCGATCCATGACACATTTTCTACGAGGAAGAAATTTTGACAACATTGAAGCAGTGCAGTTGGGTCTCACCGAATTCTTCGTATCAAAAACCAGAGACTGGTACCATCGTGGGATAATAAACCTCGCTGAAAGATGGCTCAAGACAATAGAAGATAAAGGCCTGTACTTTGAAGATTAGTTATTTGCTTGTCAGAACACATTTCAAATAATTGGTTTTCTTAAATAACGACATTACTAATGAGACATATATAAAACATGCATTTTTATTCCTGGTTTACTCAATGAACCCTCTAAATGTCAAAACATTAATGTTGCAAAGAATGTGATGGTGATGGTGCTGATGATGGTGTTTTTATCTTTAATTGCTAAGATTCTCAACGTCCCATTCTATGCAGGATTTTTGCTCCGAGACCTCCCTATGAGGCTTGAGGTTCTTTTACTGGCCGTAAATTTAGGACACGGGACCACCTAATGGTAAACCTGGTGTTGGTATTGCAGCTGTTTATGGTTTGAGCACTACTGCTACATGACATTATTACCACGATTGTACATTGTAGCTGTTATTATGCTAACATTATATAATACTGAAGCATCGCACAAATTCATGGAATAACAGCTATTTGGAGCAAGTTATATAAATAAACATGCATGCAATATTAGATGTTTGTAAAATAGCTAGGTACTGTCATATCCTATACACAACACTTAACAGCTAAGTTCTTTTTGCACTGGGAACAGGAGGGACCCCACCATGTTATGTGTAGAAGAAATTACATTAGTTTGGAAAGTATTCTTCTTTCTGCTTTAAAATTTTAATGAAGAGCAACCATTTAAGAAATAGCTTAATGTGACAACAGTTTTAAAAAATAGAGAACTTTTTATTGGTTAAATGTTTTATGGTTTGATACAACTTCAAATGTACTATTCAAACGAACGAAATTCAATATACCATTTTACAATGGGACTATGCTTGTGAATAGCACTGATATAGTAGTTCAATTAATCTATTATGTCCGTTCTTGATAGTCTGTTCAATATGGACAATTTTAGAGTATAAGTAACTTTCCAAAATACAAGATTCACAACCTTTATTAAATGTTAAAACCATCTGACTTACTTTTATAAGATGCAAAATAAAACGACTGACATAAATGTTACCCCTTTATGTAAGGATTTAAGCCAACATGGACGAAGTCTAGTTGGCGAACCTCTTGATGAGCAGGCGTGGTTCTCCAGAGATCTATGGCGTATGAAGGTTGTGCATAACTAGGCAGATTTTAAGTCGCGACTAAGTTTAGAGATGTTGAAAATCACTCAGGTGCTGCTAGCGGGTGCTGTTTCTTGCGGTAGCTTGAAATTTCTTTGTACCTGACCACGTGGCACACATAAAATCGTTAGAATAGCTAGGATAAAAGCTTTCTCCGTAAAGCAGCCCTTCTTTGCAAATACATCTCCATTTTTCCCTCTTTTCGGGTCTTGTCTCACTATCGTATATAAACTCTTTATTTTTCTGTTTTTATCATCTTGATTCTTCCGTCTCGAACCGTTTACCCGTTCACTATACCATCCGTGTACGTCTTAGCAAACAGTTTCTTCCCAGTCAATTTATGTTCCTATTACTTATATCTTTTAGCCATATGACTCATTCATATATAATGTTTTTAAATTAATGAATTAGTTAGAAGGGGTCTTATATGGCCTATCATTTAAATAATTATAATGATTTCATTAAATATACCTCTACAATAATTTGCTACCCATATGTCATCGCATCTTCTAAATGCTACTACAAAATAATTGTACTTATACAGTACCTATTATCACCGGAAAGCATAGCATTTACTAAATATAACTACATATTTATTTTTTCTCATGTTTATAGAAATATGTTTTGTTCAAGTATACTGTTATCAGCGAGTACTTTATCTTTGTACTAAAATGCAACAGGATATGTTGAAATCATGTCACATCATGCATTAATATTAACTATGTAAAATGGATTACATCTCTTTAAAATATGTGTGTGTGTGCAGTATCGCGCTTTAGATGAAACAGCATAGCAATAATGCATGTTTGCCTTTTTCTCTGACTAATTATAAACACTTTACATTTTGTAGATATACTTTCAAAAGTGGACTAAAAGGAGACTCATTCCGTATTTACTGTAAAATCTGTTCAACTGTAACGTTTTAATGTTCATATAGGATTTAAAATAGAGCAACACAATAAGTTACGGAATGAAAATAAATACGAAACGGAAATTCTTGCATATACTCAAGTGTCCTTCTACAAATGCTTAGATTATAGAAATCTGGGACGACACTCAAGTGATCAAAGGGTCCGAGTCCTTTGTGATATGAACTTTCAGTGTTGGTTTTTGTTAGGTTATAAAAATGGAGCATTTGTAAGTAGCAGCAGAATGTATGTTTTAAGTTCAAGATTGAGTTTTCCTTAACATGGATTGTCCTGCCGGCGGTTTTATAATTTCTATTCGTGGCAGAGATTACCCTCTGAATGTTCTGTCGAAAATTGAGATCGAGTAGGTGGCTTAGTGGCTTACTTTAATAAAGTACTTCAACACTTGTAGAACCTTTCACGCGTAACGGCTTACAAATTTGATTGGTTGGGAGATTATAAAGGTAGTGATTTACCATACAAAGTAAATAGTTTATCGGAAAAGCTATTGTAGAGGAAGCGGCCATACCTCTGCATATTAAGCTATCGTGGATAACACTGCACAGTAGTTAAGCCATATTATCAGGTATGAATACAGCTTAGACGCCCTAGGTCAGCTAACTAACGCTGTAGGTGACAATGGCTGCCATAAGCCGGGGACAACAAACGCTTTGTCCCCAACAATCCCATCAGCCGCTCATTGGTGGCAAACCTATACAGCATACACGGTTGGCTAACGACATGCGTTCTTGTAGAACACAAAGCTCCTATGTATATGCTTCATTTGAAATAGTGCAACTGTGATTTGTGTCGCCTTTGTTAACATCTAAATGAAAAGTAAGATATTCACGTGTGACCTTCAAATTTGCTTATTTATGTATGCATTTACTAAATAATTATTGCGGACATAAGACCACTGTGCCTTCTCATATCCGAAGGATGCGTTTGGAAATATATTGCACAGCATACACCCTGCTAACCAACACAAAACAGTTAGCAACACGCATGTCAGTGTAAAACACAAACAAGCAAACGTAATTCGGTGCGCAACCTATAGCATAAAAAAGGAAATAACACAATTAGATGTTTATTAAAATATTAATGATAAATTACATATGGAGATAAACATCAATAAAGTATTGCATCTGCAATTTACAACAATAGTAATGCAGATAACTTCAAAAATGAAACTATAAGGAACGTTATTACCGTGAAATTAATAAACCTTAGGAAAATCCAAGGCTACAACCTCCATTATAATGAAGCAAGAAATTGATTTGAACTTATTTAAGGGGAAAAATGACAGATATTAAGAAACTTTTCTTTAACTTAATAAATACATTACTACCTTAAGCGCAATAATTATATTTCAAGTATACTTTCAGAAATGGTATAGCATTTGCAATTTTATTCTGTGAATTCCGAACCACTTCACAAAGAAGAGCTCCTACAAACTTTGGAGTAGAATGGCACACTTCAGCTGTTTCAATTCGACTCGGCTGAGTTAGAGTACTCGCGCGTAGTCAACAACAGAACTAGGAGCCCGGCAGGAGGGCGAGGATGATAGCCAATATATTTCTGGGTGAGGTCAATGGCAATATCTAAATTCTTATGCATCCTGCCGCTTCATGTCAAAATTTGATTCAGCCGTCACGATGTCTTTCTATCAATGCTGAACTATACGTATGGAGCAATGCTGGCAGACCCCTGTGAATCATTAGTAAAAACAAGACTTTGTGTTGAACATAATTTTAAAAATGTGCACTAATTATTTTGATTATTGGTGCATTGTGTTCAGTATTCATTCGCATTTATTTTTTCTAATTTTCAGACAAAATTAATGAATGTTGGCTTAAATGGGTTGAAAATCAACAGCTAATTAAGAGAAGCAATAACGCTAAAACTTCTAATTTACAAATTAAAAACCATTTATTTCAAATATATAGTGTTTAACGCCCGCTTTTACTGCTATGGCACCGTAGGCGATGGCACTGATTATACATGGAACAAAGATGGAGCTCTGGTGGAATGCGACGGTGGGGGAAACCCGAGAATCGGAGAAAAGTTGCCCTGCCTTGTCCACCACAAGTCTCCACATCGGTCACCTGGAATCGAACCCGAAGGCTAGTGGTTTAACCCTCGGCCCAGCGTGGTCAAATCAATATAATGAATAGAATCAAATATCACATCAGACATCAACAAACCGCAACAAGCAAGTTGTGACATTTGCGTTTTCCATAAATGTGCTTGTCTGTTATGTACAACTGAATTATTTATAGAGAAAAACCGTCTGCCGTCAGCAGTTGATATCGCTAGCGAAGATATTGAACAGACTTTTCACAGAAAGACTCTCATTTTGCTTTCAATTCTAAGAGAGATGTTACTAAGTCTAATTTGTTACTACTACCATCACCATTGGATACCTGTTCAAAAAATGGCAGAAAGTTCTTTGTAACAAAGAAACAAATTAGAATTAATACAACTAGTTTTATTTTAGTTGATTAAATGTTTCCATTGTTTTATTCATCTCACCCAAACTTGATTTAGTAACTAGCCTTGAAAGCATAAACAATTGATCTAAAGCCCTTTTATTTTTATATTATCAGTTGTTTTGCTGTAATAGAGTCGAATGTAAAGTCATAACACAGCAAACTTTGTTTTGTCTTATTAGTATTGCCCCCCTTTTGCTATGATAATAGCGGGGGATTTTAACTTGCGAAAAACTGTAGGTTGTCGTTATTTTATCATTTTATTTCATTAAACACATACATGTATTCATTCCCACAGTCATACCTCCAGACTCTGTGGGAGATGGGGAATAATTCTGTTTAAATATAAATTCCGCGCCCCAGCCGTAAATTCAATTCGGAATGTCCAAGTGAGAAGGCAGCTCGATGACCACTCAACCACAGAGGCAGCCCAGCAAGCTCTAAAATTGTGTTCTGCTGTATCTCTAGCATTCGGATCCATGCGTGTTGCAAACACACTTACCGTGCTTCCAAGTGACCACTCTACCTATAACACCAGACGGCATTTGACGTGTGTAGATATTCCTTCGAGCCCCCCTCTCAATGAACGCAACGCTCTTACCGTGTCTGCTGATAAGCAAGAGGAGCTAAACGAGGGCCGCTCACCCACTTCCCCACAGACCGGTTTTAACTCTTAATAGCTAGGTTGAGCTCTGCAAGTCTTTTAACGCACGAAGGATTATTTGGACACTCCAATACGAGGCTGTTTGACCAGCTGGTACACCACATTGGGCTCTCAACGAGTTAATTCGGGATAAAACAAGGTGAGCTACAGGTTTTTCTTCAGATTGAAATTCAAATGTTGAATCTGTTACCAACTTACAATTTTCAGCAACAAGATTTTCTTGCTTGGTATTCGTACCTTATTTTAGTATCTTACTGTAACTTATTGTAAGTATTATAGCTGCTAACTTGTTGTCTTTGAAATCGTAAACGTTGTTCTACAACTGCTATCTTCATGTTGCGAAGACGTAAATATTAAATTATGGTTTTATTTATATCTTGAAATAAATATACATTTTCTATGCAAAATAAAAGATAGATATTAGTAATTTATTCCTAAAAGTATATTATTTTAGAAAATACTGTAAATTCTTTAAATTTGGTGAAAAAGTATGTCTATACATAATTTCAAAATTATGTCAAATGCAAACAGAATTTTCCGGTTTTTAATTCAATAAATTTTCATTGATTGTTAAAAACAATAATGCTGCCTATTATGATTAATAGCTCACTGCTAGCTTAGTGCGCCCTTGGAACAGCTTGCTTTAGTCTAAGTCCAACTTGTAGGTGTACACCTTTGTAATAATTTTAGTAGGACAGCTTCTATGTACTCAAGTCATGTGGTTTTTATCTTTGAAAACATATTCTGGATTTCCTTTTTTTTTTTTTTTTTTTTTTTCTTTTCTTTGAATGGAATTTTCTGGTATGATTTTTTTTTTTTTTTTTTTTTTTTTTTTGCTTCTAAGCTGAATTAAAATGTGGAATCATAAAAAAAATCTCTAGTAGCCGTTGTGGATCTACTGTGTTAATGATATTCCTGGTTCTTTTATAAATAGTTCAATAAAAGGATGGCATAATAAAGAAAATTAAACTGTGGTTTTTAATATAT
Organism: Hymenopus coronatus; assembly: GCA_030762935.1. Classification (NCBI taxonomy): domain Eukaryota; kingdom Metazoa; phylum Arthropoda; class Insecta; order Mantodea; family Hymenopodidae; genus Hymenopus; species Hymenopus coronatus. The sequence continues at coordinate 394,829,933 of CM060900.1, forward strand.
AAACTTATTGATTAAGAGCAGACAAGTGTTCTAAGAAGTCGTTGTTGTAGACTGTGTAAACATTTCATTCTGATATATATCCCAGACAATTGCTCAATACCGTAGCGCAACAGGACTTTCAAATTTCCCTTAACGGTATGTATGAAAGTTCATGAAAAATCAAAAGTAAGCAACTTTTTTTTGTTTTTATTCCATAAAATAGTTTAAACATTCCTGAATATAACAAAGGCATAGTTGGCTAACATGTCCCATTTTAAACCTCTTAAATGAAGCTATAGCAAGGCATTAGAGCTGAAACTGTACTGGACATGCAAGAAACATTTTAGATCAACGATCTCATTCGCATCACGCAGCGATAAGAACCAAGTTGTGGAGAGGAAAAGCAGCAATGCAAGAAGAAAGCGAGAGAAAAGGCAGCGCAGGAGATGAAAAAGAAAGCTGAGGATCCCACCTACCAACCTGATGGATTTTAATATAAGCCATGCATTCAAATCTTTCCTTATTTTCTCGCTATTGATATTTTCATCATTTTTCTTCCTGTAAAATGCTCCTTGCGAAGAGGTTTTTCTGTTACACAAATAACAGTTTCTATACATGTTCACAGAGGTACAATGAATAAGCATTGTCCTAGGTTTTAGTGTCACATGTATTGAAGCATATGATTTCAATTTTCAAACATAAAAATTATATTTTTATGACAAAAAAAAAAACAGATTCATAACTTCAAATATTTCCGAAGCCTAAACTAAAGCAGACTCATAACTTTAAACATTTTTGGAGCCTAAACTAAAAGATACAGAGGATCCTAGGACAATTTCAAAAAGTTGCTCCATTTTGAACCTAGGGTTAAAACATTACACCAAAATTGTAACTTTTTTGTCACCATGGACTTTAGTGACGTGACAAAAACATAAACAAATTTGACCGAACCTTCAAACCATTAGAGCAAAATGATTGAAATTTGCAAAGTATCCTATTTGCATTATATTACATCTGTGGTAAAAATTCAGGAATTATGAATTATTTTGGAATTTCACACTTTCAGTCGTATAATCTTTAAAAGTGTGAATCAATATATCGGAACAGCCATTATTTTAGTCTGGCTCTACACTATTTAAAAAATACGATGCGTTCCGCTCATATGACTTTCTCTACCTTTTTGTGCCAAATTATTTTTAATAAGCTTATTATTCTATCTACTTCGTGCTAATCGAGATAAACATTAGCAGAAACAGTCAGTTACTTAGTTCCTTTTAAGTAGGAGGGAAATAAGGGTCTAAACAAGGCTAAATCGATAGTCAAATATTTTAAAGTGTGGTTGCTATGGGATTGAAATCCGTTGCTTTGCGTGGTCAGAAGTTGACAAGTTCACGCTTGAGAAAATTTTAAGCGTTTTAAAACTGAAACTTATAAGAAGGAATATCTCGAAAACGGTCAAATCCACGACAAAAGTATGTATATGACACAGATTTTGTATTTTAACAAAATCTACATTTTTGTGTAGTTCGTATTTGTTTATCTCTTACGATTTATCAGTTGTGCCAAATTCAGTAAAATTCATACAAAAATGAACAGGTCTTCAGAAGCTTTTCCCAAAAAATTCAAGATATACATTTTATTTGTGATGGAAATGGCTTTAATATGTGTTGTTTTATTCAAAATCGTTGGGGCAACTTTTGAGAAAACAAAATGGTCGAAGCTTTTTCCATGTAAAGGGTAGTTGGGATGGAGGGATTTTCTTGAAAATCTTCGTGTCAGATCCTTGGAAGATACCAAACATAAAGGTAAGTTTGGTGTTTAACGGTCTTTTTATTTTTGAGCTATGCTGTCCACACACACACATCACACATGGACTTTTTATAGTAATTATTTTTTGGATTCAGAGGATCCCAAAAAATGTATTTCCTGTGAAATCTCGGTACCTTCCCCATGCACTATAGACATAGTAAGTATAGAAAGTAAAAAAAAAAATCTGACGTGTTTTGTTCACATGACTCTCTCTATCTGTCCCGCAAGCTCACTATTCCTACAAAATAGTATTATATTATCTCCATCGTGCTAATCGAGATGAACGCTAACAGGATTGGTCTTAATGTTGACACTTGCTAATACTCTAGACTAAACGATAATCAAATCCTTAAAAGTGGGTCGTTATGTGAAATAATTTATATTCGGCTCTCTTTTAAATGGACCAGAGTTAAACAAAAGAGGGATGCAACGAAAGATGACTTCCTGTTTCACACATTTTTAAGTTATTTAAAATTTAAACAAACAACAATGGATATAGCTAGAGTCCCACTGAAAGGTACAACGCCACAGCCGAGATTTGAATCACGGATCTCCCGATCTCTGGCCGGTTGTTCTGCCACTGAGCTAACATGTCAATATGCCGCCATAACATTGAATCTTTCAACTGACTAGCATGATTTCCGGTAAACCATAAGGTTTTCTCAATTTATTTTGAGATGACAACCTTAATAGCGACTTACAATGTTGTAGGTACTTTAAGTCCCAGGATTCATAATATAGCCAACTATTATGGTCAATTGGTATTGGATTTACCGACTAGATATCGGGAGATCCGTGGTTCAAATCACTGCTATAGTATTGTATTTTTTGGGTATGACTCTACCTATCCAGCTCCTGTTCTATACACGGCTTTTGTGAAAAAACAATTAATCCAACAAAGAATATATCGGAAAGGGTAATCTCTACAAAAATGTACATCACACATGTTGTGTATTTTAACGATACTTACATTCTTTGTGCTGAAAGCTTTTGCCCATCTCTTACGGTTTACCAACTACACAAAACTGAATGAAGAGGTTTCCAGAGGCTCTTTCTAGAAAAGTTAAGTTATATATTTCGTTTGTCATAAAATATGTTAAACTTAGGTTATTTAAATCACAGAGTAATAGACTTTCATAGGCTCTTCGTAGAAAAGTTAAGATATACATTTTGTTTGTCATAAAAATATTTTAAAGATAGAATATTTTAATAAAAATCGTTAAAGACATTTTTGAGGAAAATAAACATTTTAGAAAAATGTTCCATCTAAGGATTAGTTGGAAAAATTTCCTGAAAACCTTTGTGTCACTTCCTTGGAGGATACTGAACTTTAATACCAAGTTTAGTATTTAACCGACTTTTAGTTTTTGAGTTATGTTGTACAATCACACGCACATACACATACACACGGATCTTCTTCTAAAAGTGCTTTTTGGCCTCAGGGGAACCTAAAACATGTATTTTTGGTGAAATCTCGGTATCGAAATGTGGGTGGCATACAATACCTTCTGTAACCATTATGTACATTGTACATATGTGCTATACAAAGTAATGCATGTAATAAAAATCTTAAAAGTCTTAAATAGGTCAATGACACAACAATGCAGTTGACGTCACTGCAGATAGTTCAAAATAGTAAAATATATTCAGAGTAACAGAAAGGTATAAGATAATGACTATAAGAATAACTAAACAAACTAGTATTGTTATATTAAACTGCAACACTAAGAACTATGAAAAACATTGGAATAGCTCAAAAACTGTCTTTAGGTTAGTCTGCACACAGGAATTTTTAGAAATATAAGTGTCGTGGAATTTAAGCCGAAATATCATTGATTAAATTGAAGTAATGTGTATGGCATACTGAAAACCTAGGGCACAAGTCATTTACATATGTTATTATAAAATATACTAATACTACTCTTGATGATGTGCTGAGGATTGAGCAATGGCTGAAATGGGCCAGGAAATGTAAAGGAAAATTTAAAATAAATGGCACTGTATATTTTAACATTATTATGCTATGTTAGCAGATTTAAACTACTGGAAAGGATTTTTATGTTATCCTCAAAAACGAGAGATTGACCTCTCCGAATATATCGACGTTTAGAAACATTTTTGTTTTATCTTTCACGGATTTGTAGAAATACGATATTAAATGCAGAAACGTTTGGCAACAGCGGACTTTAATTTTCCCCCTTTGTTTTCCTATTTGATTACCGTTTAGCTTCTAACACACACACACATACACAATTACAATCACAGAAAATCCCACGATCCCCTGCGCCACGAAGCACGAAAGCGAGGCACTTTAGCGAGCGCGTCCATGGGGACCGGCTAACTTCAGATTGGTAGGAAAGTAACACCTGATATATTACATATACTAGGTATATTAAAGAAAGTTTGAGGTGCTTATCAATGCAGTGAATGAGAAAAAATAAGATGATTTAACTACCATTTAAAGAAATGCGACAAAACTAATTTCAGATGTTTGCTTCAGCGGTCAGTTTGAGTCTCTTGCGATGTACCTTCACCATTTTGTACTGGACAAAACGTCTAAAATTGTGGCGAACAAAGTCATAATGGTGGAGATAAAGATGACTAAAACATTTTTCGGTTGCTCTAGTATCACATGCTTCAATTCGATTTTGCTTAGTCGTTCTGTTTTTCACATATTATTAGCATTTCCTTATTCTTCTTGTACATGAAATCATCTGTGAAAACTGCCGTTCCACGTGGTCTAGGGGTAACATGTTAGCCTTTGGTTGCCAAAGTTTCCGGCGGAGGGTGTTGGATTTTTCGGGTATAAAGCACGGGTTTACATCTATCTTCAGCATGGTTTTCTTCGGATGTAAAATAAAGCCGGAAAGTAAATCTAGATATATAGTACTTAAAAGCACCTCAAGTCTGATAGAGAGGCCTCTGAGAAAAATTAGGCGACCTTTCTCGTATAATATAGAATGGGACGCTGAGAAGCATAACAGTTAAAGTTCGTGCATAAATAAAACTCAATTTAATTGTAATTTTCCTCCTAAAGTGAACCTTTCCAACCGGTATCAATACGATATTAATCGGTTAATAAAGTAGTGAATGTTTATTCATAATTCACAAAACTACAATGCCGGCCCAGTTAGTGTGAATGGTTAAAGACCCAGTTCCCAAAAGAATTTTGAATGGAATATTTTACCGAAGCACGAAGGGAAACCCATTTGAGGGTATTCTACGGAATTTTATGAAGCGGTATAAGTGTGGACGGGAGGAAGGACCACCAGAACCGTGGCAGAGCACCGCAAGCATACTCCGGGATACATTTGTTTCCCCTTGGAGGGAGAGACCCCAAAAGGACGAACAGATCCGGATGATGATGATTGGCGCAACTGTGGTTTGGCTTTTATAGACCGGAATGGCTCAGGCCGTAACGTTTGTATACAGCAATCTTGAGGTCCAAGGTTCATCCCCGACGAACGCCAATTATAGCCCATCGGGTTTTAATGGTTTTCCCGGGTCAGCAGGCTAATTAAATTAAACTGCGTTGTAATCTCTGCGTCCAATTTTACATTAGATATGAAAGATTGGAAATTTTGCTTAGAGGCCTATATCAGGCTTGAAGTTCTTTTACGTGCCGCACGTTCTTTTACACCCGAAAAAGTGCATAGCTCTTCGCCAGGTTTAAGGCCGTGACCTGGAGGAACGAGGTGCTAGCATGGTACCCCTAGCCTAAGGAGGACGACTCGCCAGGCAAATACTTCGGTGGTTCATATTCCACCGCGACTTTGTTATACCCATCACTGCCTTATCATCTGTTTTATGGTTGAAGGGCCAGGCGACGGAATTCGGCAGGTCGCGGCTTGTCGGTGGCTGTGCGCTCTGTAAGGTTTCTTTCCTAACGTCGTTGCGTGACCACTCTGTCATGATTCGCCACCGGATGCTTTCGGGCGGGCGGGAGCGCTTTCTGGGGAACCCTGGAGGTTTGGGGCTTGTTGGTAGCGCTCGGGCGGCTTCGGATGCCTTCAATCAGGAAGCACTACAGATCCCGTTCATATACCTGCGACCTTCATTCTGCGGATCTAGTAGTTCTTTGGGCCTCTTCTCTCATCCTTCCCTCTCAGAGGTCACGTACGTAGCAAAGGACCACACTAACCTACCTATAGTGCTCTGCCACAGTAACTGGTAAGCTCATACGGCGTAGCTCAAAACCATCCAACACCGCTCGGGAATTACACACTAGCCCCGAGCCACCGCGGGTCCCCCGAAAGGTGCCCGCCCAGAGGCACTCGAAGACAAGGCTCTGACAGAGTGGTTCTACAACGATGCTAAGGAATACATCTGTGCAGAGAGTAAACCAACCCCAGACGTAATCCACCGAACACCCTCGCCTGATTCTTTTACTCTAAAACAGATCATAAGCAAATGATGGTACAGAAAATGCTGGTCAGCAAAGTTGTAGTAGAAGATTAACCTCACCTGCGACCAAGGGAATATCCACAAAACCCATGGGTCAGAGTGGACAATCACCGGGAATTGAACCGTGTAATGGGGGCCACAGACGTCCCCGCTTGAGCCTCCCCGCTCGCCTTTATTGGAGAAAATACTGACAATGTGTGTGGTACTCGTGACGAATTAACATCCCACCAACACTACTTCCCCAACATTAAATTGAGTGTCGTAGAACTGTCACAAGAAAAGTTAATGGCTGATGAATATTATTGGGTCAGGGATATGGTTGGTTCGAGAAGGTGTGGAAATGTGTTTACTGTGTCATGTAGTACAACAAACCTAAATAAAATACCATGAAAAATAATGATTCCCTGGGGAAAGGTGCTGTGATGTTTATTTCAATGTTGTGTCCCCAGGACGTTTCTTTCTATTGTAAACATTTTAAAAGTCAACCAGCATAATTTTCTGTTCTTGATGAATTTGTCTGCTTACTGGTCAGAATCTTCATTCTCCCTATTTACCTCTCTCCTACTCTCTCTTCCAAACTGTCCTCCGTCACAGTCACTCACTACTAACATACGCTAAACAACTTGTCCCCCCAAAAGGCAGTAACACAATTTTTTTCTTGTAATTTATTACTTTTTAAATTAGCCCACCTCTGTTTGGTATGAGTTGTTCAGCCGGATGATTCGTTTGTCTCGAATTTAATTTTCGATTGTGTTAAATTACCCGGAAAATATTCTCTGTCAAAATTTCTGTAGGTAGCTCAATATATTATGAATAAAGGGTTCATTTGAGCTTTCAGTCCATTCATTTTTTGAGCACGTGATATGACTGGAGACAGAGAAAGTATGCAATGTCGCCCTCTAACCTAAATCTGCTGCATTATAGGGATTAGGATTCTTACGATGTAGTGGAGCTAGATTTCAATTCAGTTGTGTATAATATGTTGGTAACATTTCTATATTGAAAGAGAATTTTCATGTTAATCGTCTTTTAATTTAATACCGATTCTTTAAAATAAATGTATTTTCACAGTTTACCATTTTTTCTGTGTTATTTTTATTGATAATGAATTAGATTTCCCGTGCTCATTTGAAATGGTTTTTCATACCAAATACATAAAATAGTCTAGGTATTTAGAAATTAGAAGAAAAGAATTGGCTGAAGCACCAGGGTTATTTGGAAAAGTCCTTTCTATCACATATAATTAAATGATGAAAAAATCCCATTACACTCCAAAGCCAATAATGTACTTGAAAGTAGGAGCAGAGAAATAGCAGCAAATATTATACTACCAACTGAAGGTTAATACGTATTTGCTCCAATATATCATGTGAAATTTATATATACCGTAAATTCACTGGATTGCAAAGTGCAGATGAAGCCACCGTAAACTATCAAGGCAGAGAAAGCTACAAACCATTAAAACTATATTAGCTGAGAGAAAACGTTTTTTCCAGAAATTTTGAAAACTTTCGTCTTTTAATAGTTGTTTGGTTGGTTGTTAATTTCGGAGGGGGTTCCACATTGCAGCAGACATGGGCTTATTTTACGTCAGACCAAAAGGAGGATAGGATGGTAGGGCAGTAATATCGACGGGCGGCCGAAAATGGACCACGGGGAAAGAGCTGCTGTGGTGGTCCCTAACATAGTTCAAGGAGTCGTTCACCTTGAAGCGAGGAGCATTGTGATTCCGCGCCCTAAGTCTGATCGAACACTTTTGGTCTCAGAGACGACTCGAAAGCCACACGGCCGCCGAGAGAATAGTATTTCCAAAGGGCCACCACAGTCTTTGTGGACACTTACAACCCTGAAAGAGATCGGATGGAATGAACTGGAGATGAAATGAAGGGACAAGATGTTTGAGAGAGTGAAGCAATCTCCCCAGCATTCACCTAGTGACCCAGAAATCTCAAGATAAAAAAAACAGGTTACAGAGAGGTCGGTCTCAAGAATCGAACCTACAACCAGACACAACACCTGAACTACCTGGCTCGGTTAATAGGTGTTTATTATAACAATTTCCTTTAGTTTATCTATTCTCTAAGTTTCAGAATTTAACAGTCCTGAAGGATGTATTGTATTCCATGTGGTAACTTCTTAATAAATATGGACAGCCACTAGTCTACAAAGTTTTTGTTTTCCAAAATAATGAATATAACCCGCTTTGAATGGTTCAGTATAAATATATATACTAAACCATATATATATGTTTGTATATAGATGTATGCTTATTATTGGAATGATTCCACAAGCTGTGGTGGATGCAACATTGTAGCATAATTTTTTTTCTTACGGCAGTAGCTTACTGTTTGTCTTTTGTCTTTGTGCTGAGATACGTCCGAATAGCAAAATGAAGTTAAGTATATGGATGACCTAAAAGAAACCAAAGGTAATTTTTTGTTGTTGTTGTAAAATCAATTAGTTTTGCACAATTTCCAACTGGAGTTTCCTCAAACTGTTAATTTTCACTGTGCTGTATGTTTTGCAGCGCCACGCAGTGGCTATCTGGCTTTACTTTGTGTCAGGTTGCTGTAACTAAATCAGCCTGTTAAGGGAGTTGCAAAAAACGTGTAATGAGGTTATACATAATGACGAAGTCCTCGTAAGCAGGTCAACTACTTTTTATCTAAAAACTATTTTAATTTTCTAGCAACTAGGTCGTAGCTAGAAATGCAATTAAAACTTTATCAAGCTAAACCTGCTTGCAAACGCTCTCCATCGCTTAATGGCGGGTGTTCAATGAAGCGGTTAATCTGCTACATCACCTAACTATCAGAGAGATTTCTAAGTTAATCCAAAATCCTCAAAGCAGAGGAGCAAATACTATAGCCAATGAAATAAGATCCGGAAAGGGGTATAGAATTATATCGTCAAATAATTTGAGTTCTTCATCGTGTAGATTCGTGTTTAACTAACCATGCCTTTATTGTAAGGCTATATTTTTTATTTTCTCTATCACTTATGTACAATTTACATATTAGACAGAGAAGGTATTGTATTCCACCCAAAAATTCGATAACAAGATTTCACCAATATACATGTTTTAGAGTCCTCTGAATCCAAAAAAAAAAAGCATTTTAAGATAAAAGTCCGCCCGCGCTTTGTCTATGGACAGCACAACACAAAAACGAAAAGTCGGTTAAATACTAAATATGGAATTTAAGTTCAATATATTCCAAGGATGCGACACAAAAATTTTCAAGAAAATTACTCCACCCCAACTACCCTTTAAGCGGAACATTTTTAGAAAATTGTGATTTTCTCAAAAATATCTCTAAACACATAGGCAGACATTTTTGTAAGTATATTTTCTTTTTACTCAGTAGATATCAAAACACATCTTTGCATGAAATCTCGGCTTCGAATTTTTGGGTGAAATTCAACACGTTCTCTGGCTACTATATAGATTGTCTGATTCGCATGACTTTTGCTTCCTGTTAGGCAAACTACTATTAAAGATGAATATTCTTTTCTTTACATCATGAAAATCTAGATAAACATAAGCAGAAATTGTCTTATTACTTACTTTCAAGCAAGTAGAAGGGACATAGGCGAATGCACTATGATAAAACGACAGTCAGATATTTTGAAAGCTGGTCGCTATGTGAAACAACTGAAATTCTGTTCCCTTTGCATGGCCAGGAGCAAAATAAAAGAAATGAAGCAAGTGGCAGTTTTAAGTAGTTCTAAGTTGAAAGTAATAAAAAGGAATATCTCGCAAACTTTTAAGCCTACAAAAATTATATGACACAAATCGTGTGTTTTAATGAGATGTATATTTTTTGTGTAGTAACCTTTTGTCTATCTCTTACGGTTTACCAGTTATTCAAAATTCATAAAAAATGAAGAGGACTTAAGAAGCTATTCCAAAGAAATTCAGTGAATATCCTTAATGTGCGGTATTTTAATCAAAATCATTAGAGCTATTTTTGAGAAAATCAACATTTTCGAAAAGTGTTTCATATAAAGAGTAAATGGGGATGGGAGTATTTTCCTGTTGGATCTTCTTGTGGTATCTTTGGAACACCAAGTTCATTTTCTTCTTTTCGTTTTTGAGTTTTGCTATCCACACACATACATACACATACAGATCCTTTTTAGAAATTATTTGTTGCACACAGGGGACCTCAAACATATATTATGGTGAAATCTCAGCATACAATTTTGGGTGGAATGCAATAGTTCCTCTATCCACTGAGGAGATAAATTGTATGTGTAGACAAAGTAAAGATGGCCAAGCTATTGGAAATAAATGCGTAACGATGACAATGCTTGCATTTATTTATTGTCACTCTGTTTGGAAGAACGACAGCGTAAAATATTTCCGTTGCTATTCATATCTCATGCTTTATGGTTGTTTAATTCAAGGCGTAATATTATGAATAAAAGTCATACATGGGCTGTGATATGACCGTTACAATCTTTTAACTTGATACATAGGCTTATCAAGGTAAACAAAATATTTTAAACAATTTTTAAAAAATGGTAAGAGAAGTGCCATTTTATTGTGAATTCGGGACGTTTTCAATGAAACAAAATCATAACTATTTTGGAGTAGTCTAGTAAACCGTGCCCTATCTTTTAGGGGAATTGTTGCTCAATAACTTGGAATTACTGTTAGGTATGGTAGTTCGTGTGTGCTCAAGCCATGTGGTTTAATCTTTAGATCTTTATTTCTTTTGCAAATATACTCTATTTTGTTTATGGATTTGGTTTTAAACAACTTTTTCTGTAAATGAAATTTTATGATCATCAAAAGCTATTTAAGTTAGGTAAATTAAATTCTGGGATACAAAATAGAACTAAGTGTTGTTAGTCCACTTTGGCGTTAATAACACCGTTGGTTTATTTACTTCCTCTAGCTTGCTCTACTTACAGTGTACATATTGGATAGAGAAGGTATTGTATTCCACTAAAAATTCTGTGTCGAGATTTAACCGGAAATATGTTTGGAGGTCCCCTGAGTCCACATTAAAACATTTCTAAAAAAAGGTCCGTGTGTCTGTATGTGTGTCTTTGGAGAGCATAGTTCAAAAACGAAAATTCCTTTAAATGCCAAACTAGGCATTTAAGTTTAGTTTCTCCCAAGGAAGCGACTCGAAGAAAATCCCCTACCCCCAACTACACTTTACATGGAGACATTTTCGAAAATTTTGATTTTCTCAATTGGGGCTCTAACGATTTTGATTAAAATATCGTATATTAAAGAATATTACATCAAAATAATATGTATATCTTGAATTTTCTGGAAATAGCCCCTGAAGGCCTCTTTATTCTCGATAAATTTTGCTGAATTTTGCATTTTGGTAAATTGTAAGACAGACAGAAAGCGTACCTTACAACAAATGTAAATATCGTCAAAACTCTTAAATTAAATCGTATAGGTTTTTGTAGAATGACTATTTCTGAAAACTTACTCTTGTTAGTTGTTTCAGTTTTAAAACACTTATACTTTTCTCAAACGGGACCATAAAATGCAAAGGGACGTCAATTGTTTCACATAGTGACGAGCTTTTAAAGGAAATAAACTATCGCTTTAGGCTACTGCACTCCCTTATTTCCCTTCTACTTAAAAGTAAGCAATGTGTTCTAATATTTATTTCAATTAGAATTATGTTAATAAAAGAATGTTCTTTTGTAAGAACATTTTGTATTTGGACAGATAGATCAACTTATGTGAGTGAAATACATAACATTTTTTCACCAATTGCTCAGAAACTCTAATCAAAGATGGTAAATTTGTGAAAATGAACATATCTTTCCTAGTAACAAATTAAGTGAACAATAGCAGATGAATGATCTTCGAAGGCATGCGTGGACGTCAAGTGGCTGGAAACGTGCCGATACCTTTAGTTTCTCATGATATTTTTCTTTATTTGGTGTTGGTAGAAATGGCTTTTCACCTTGGTTCCATACCAGCCATAGCTAAGCCATTCTCTCATTAGTGGAATTCAAGCCTGACACACTTGCAATAAGGGTATCAACGCAGTTCAGGCCTAGGTGAGCGGCGAAAGGAGTATTTACGATAACGTTTCACATTAGTAGTTGTAAGGCATGCTCTGCAGCAGGCTATGGATGAGTTCAAATTATATTCAGCTGAATTCAAAAGCCTGGATTTCAAATATTAATCAATTAACATAGATCGGTTTCTGGCTAAGGAAAAAACGAAAGGAGGGGTGAGGAAAAAGACAAACAAAGTGCAGACAGTATCGATGCTAGAAGTCAGGAAAATGGTTTAGTGTTTCCTTCCCAACATAAACCACTACCTATTACATCGGATGATTCCATGTAGTAGACTGTACAGGGTGTACAAATTTCAATCTACTATCTTAAGGTTGTTTGGGTGCGGAATGTAGCAGATTTACCATTGGACGTACCTATATGAATTTTAATTTCGACTTAAAGCATTAGGTACTATAAATGCATAATACATTCTTCCTCTTTGCGTTGCTATCTAGATCTTAATATTCCACTTCGGATATTCCAATAGAGGGATATTATATCCTTTTTTCTGTATTTATTGTATACGATATTTGTCTCCATGGTATTCGCTCAACGGACTCAGTTCATTATACATTCTTGACTTATTCACAGAAAAATATTTCTTACCTTTATGAAATATCATAGCACCAAGCATGCCATAGAGAGCGTAGTTATTTCATTAAACGCATACCTTAGAAATTGAATTCCAGTCGCAGATTTGTTGCTGTTCTGGGTTTCATAATGAAGTCGCATTTCCTACAAAGATGTGTTTCATAGATGAAGACTTACAGCATATTTGATATTCCTTATACTCTTTCAGATTGGTTAGAAACACACATAGTAAAATTGTGATGAAATTTGTCTAGTGCTCCGTTAGGTAAAAAGTAATAGATGTTAAGACTTCACAAATGTTTAACACATTCATTAAATTTAGAATGATTGCGATTAACCGAATATATTTAAGGGATTCAGAGTAATCTCTAAATAGAGTGTGTACTCCTGTCAAAGTTCTTCACTTTAAAATTTAAATTTGTTTATGATTATCAGGAAATGCAGGAGTATTTTGGCACTTAATCATATTTGACGACTCAGCCTGAGGGAGGAAGGAGTGAAATAACGGATATACTTCTGTGCAGGCGGGGTCCATAACGCCAATTGATATTATATTGGGATAGGCAGAACCCCAAAGGCTGAGCTTTGCCACTGAGGGTCAGTCCCACACCGTACGGAGTTTAGACAGTTCCTTACAATAAACCCGTCGTTCAGTCGCCTGATCTTAGACCTTGAAGCATAAGGAAATAAAATTACACGAAATTGGCTAAAAATAAACATCCCGATTTCAGTTATGAAACTTCGAGATATCGTTCTTAATATTAAAAAAAAAACTAAAAAACCTAATAATAATAATAATAATAATAATACACTTTTATTATAGTAAATTATCATTACTGTTATAATTATTGTTTTGAAAAGTTGAAGTATTTTCCGCTATCCAGGCCCCTTAAATCATGACTAGCGATGCGTCTAACTCCATTGTATAGGGGTAGCATGCTGGTTTGCGTTTCCCAAAGTCGCGGGTCCAAACCTGGTGGAGAGGGATGCATTTTTATTTCGGGCGCAAATATCCCTAGTATGGTTTCCTTCGGAAGGGAAGTAAAGCCGGTGGTACTATGTTGCAAATTACGGCACCCAAAATAATCTGAATCCGGAAAAAGATACCTCTAAACAAAATTAAGTGGTCTTTCAAGCCCGATATTAATGGGACGTTCAGAACCGCAGCAGTCAAACAGAGTCCATAAATGTAACTCAATTTTAGCTTTTTCAATGTATTAAAGCTAGTATAATGAATGCTGCTCCATTTTGACTCGAATACACATTGTAGTCCTGCGCTTCACACACTTTTAGGGTTGAAAATTAATAATTAAATAAAATAAAAGAAACATTAGATGCGTTCGTTCACATGGCCTCTACCTGTACTGCAAAAACAAAAAATCTTACAAAAGGTTATTCTTCTAAGCACTTCATGCTATCAGAGATAAACTTTAGCGTAAATTTTCTGATTACTTAGTTCCTTATAAGAAGAAGAGAAATAAGGTGTATATTACGTTAAATCGATAATTATATTTTTAAAAGCTGTCACTGTATGATGATGTTGAAATTCGCTTTTCTTTGCATGAGCAGGAGTAGAACACAAGAGGAATAATGCGAATGACGTCCTCCCATTTAAGAAATATATAAGTATTTAAGAAATATCTCTGCAATGGTAAGACCTACAAAAAAGAGCATATGACGGAATCTGTGTGTTTTAGCGAGATCAACTTCTTTTGTTGTTTCGTAAGGTTTTGTTTATCACTTAAGGTTTACAAGTTAAGCAAAAATCATTAGTAAAGATGAATATCGACTCCAGCGGCCATTCTCAGCCTATTTAAGGTATACATTTTATTTGCTATATAAATATATATAATATACGGCATTTAAATTAAAATCGTTAGAGCCATTTTGAGAAAATGGAAAAGTTCAAAATATCTTCTATGTAAAGGGTGGCTTAGAGTTAAGAAATTTTCCTGAAAGTCTTTCTGTTGCATTCTTAGAACATACTGAACGTAATTGCCAAGTTTTGTATTTAACACACGTTTCGTTTAAGAGCTAGTTGTTCACACCCACACGCACGCGCGCGCGGATCTTTTCCAAAAATATTTTTTTGATTTAGGAAACCTCAAGACATGTATTTCGGGTAAAATATCAATATAACATTTTTGAGTGGAATACAATACTTTCTCTACCTCCTTGTATGTACGTAGTATTCGGTGGAAATAGCAATGCACAGTAATTAAAAGAAAATGCTCCATTCAGACGGCTAAGTATAAAGTGTATTAAATAAACGTCAACCAACCTTTGAGGACATTTTAGGCTTTGTGATGTGCATTCGTTTGGCTTGGTTTTTTATTCTTTGTTAACGCCTAGAATTTGCTGGTGCATGGAAAAGAGGGTACAAAGTCCAAAATTGGCACTTTACACAATTAGTATTATGTACTCAGAATCAAGCCAAGAACAGTCCCGACAGCTTCCAATTATAACACTGATAGCTAACCTAATCATCGGTGCCAATAAATGTTCTGAAATGTTAAACAGACAGTTGTGAGAGCTATCTGACGTCCCTTGCTAAACGCTAAACTTTTGTACTCAAACGCCTTTCCCCAAACGCTAGCGAATGGATTTCTACGACTATATGTAGGAACTAAACAGCTGTCTTGAATTTAAAACATACAGTTGAAAGCATAAAATAGGATTTTATAGAAAATATATAGCTTCTTTAGGTATATTTTTAATTTCCGCCCCTATAAGCGCTGTAGCCTTTCACAGATCACCCCAAAGAAATTATATTTTTACCAAAAACTTTGAAGAAACAAAAAACAAAACATGATTTGTGGTGGAAAAAATCATTTTTGTTAACACTCTCCGAGTTCCAGGAATGCTTTATCACAGGTTTCGGACGCTGGAATCCTCCACAAGGTCATTTTAGCAGTCACTTTTAAATACGTTAACACGACTCTGTTAAAACTTTCAGAATTTTATTTTAAGGGTGCTTATTTTCGGGTTTCCGAATATTCTTAGGGAATATCTATACTCTATCACTCGCAAGTATAGGACCGGTAGCCACTCAGTAACGTGAGGAAATCGAGGAGTTACGATAGGCAATGATCCAGACCATAAAAGCCAACATGCCGGCAGTGGACGCGTGATGTCTACACAACACATCCCCCATATTGTTTGAATGATTGTGCACCTCTGCCATGAGCAAGTATATGTGAGCTAGCACAGTGGTTTGTATCTCTAGGCCCGCAAGTGCCTTAGCGCTCTTATAGTTCAAAGTTGTATAAAATGGCCTGGCTGTGGTCAGCATTTTAGTCTGTATGTCATTTTTATATGAAACCTGAGAGATGAATGACATCTTGTAATGCGGTTACCGAATTTTAGTACTAATGCGTTCCAAACTTCAGTGATTGCTATGCTTTAAGTTGAAACATCTCACCTGCATCCGCAATTTATTTTTTGTTATACTTTTTATATAAATATCTGTCACTCAATCTTTGCTGCAAGATAATTAGTACGAGTGGTAATCCACTATTAAAGAAAAAAATATGGCTGGTTGTGTAACAGGTAGTTAATTTTGAAGCCAGAAAATTTTAGGGACTTCCACGCGTCTCTGTGGCCTGTCTTCCTGTGGTCTACGGTCTCCTGTGGTTCCTTCACTTCATTTTTTGCTTCTTGGGGTGGTAGTCGAAATATACTGGTGATATGGTTATAGGTGCAAATTTTTTGATAATGTGTATCCACTTGGTTGTGTTAGTTGGTTTTACTCTTCATTTTACAGTTTTTACACAAACCAATCACATTTTTTATTACCTGATGTGTTTTGCATGATTTTAGCTGCATGGCTAAATAAACATCGCCTTTAATTGTAGACTATCCGTTTTACCTCCATTTTTTACACCTGAATACGTTGAGCATTCAAACTCAGTTCCAATATATCATTCGTTATAGCTAGGCCCGCCCACTCAAGTTTACGTCTTCTTTAGGGAAAATAAACACGTATATTTTGTACTTTTAGGTAGTAACCAATGAACACAAAATATACTTCTCTTAATAAGTGAATTTTTAAGGTCGCAATTGAAAGAAATATTGATGCAATGTTGTTCATTACGCTGCTCTTAGTTACCAATACGAATAACTGCATTTATTTATCCCCCTAACAGTCTGTATGTTCCAAAGGTGGTAGTGCCCCTCTCCGTTATATACATATATAAATGTAAATTTTCCGACAGTAATATGAGTAAATCCTTCCTTCTTGCGTAAGAAAATATTTAAAAAGATCACACTATGCTCTCGGATAGAGATTACGTTTCAGTGAGGAATAACAGCTACTCAAAAGCATGTTACCTATTATTTCTTTTCACACAGCAGAAAACACGACACACCAATTTTAAAATTAAATTATATTGAGTGTTTTTTATGAACGCGCTTTAACTCCAAAGGTTTTCACCGTCCCATTATATACTGGGCGTGGAAGACTACTTACTTTTTCTCCAAGGTCTCTTTATCAGGTTTGAGGTTCTTTTACGTGCCGTAAATCTACTACAGGAGACCAAAGTCTTTACTTCCCTTCCTAAGGTAGCCATGCAAAGGTTTTTACGCCCGAAATAAATCGACCACCCTCCTCCGGGTTTGAACTCACGATCTTGGGAACCAAAACATGTCACCCCTAGTCAGTGTGCAACCTTTGTCTTGCCGTAATTCTTCAGACGATCCACCAATTTTTGTGCAGTGCACCGCTCTAATTGTATTGCGGATTTTGCTTTCACTGAAATGGCTTCAGAGACTCCATAGCTCAATGGGGTTTCGAAAAGACATTTTCCTCCAAAATATTACAGAGGATATAATCCTAGAGATTCAAGACGGGGCTTTTAGAGGGCCAATATAGAGCAGAGTTGAGCTCTCTCTCTCTTGGCAGTGAGCTACAATCATCTCTCCCTGAACATCACTTTGCTGATGGATTTTTATTCTGCTGAAAAATCTAAAGCATATAATTGCAAACAAGGCATTTAAATCTAATCGCTCTTTAAAAGAGCTAGTGTTCAAGTGCAGATTTTTGGCAATAGAGTTTCTGATCCACTTCCGCGTTGTGGAACGTAGTTGAATTTCCTGCATTGTTGCGCGTAACCGAAATATACGTTTTATCTATTTTACTGCTTGCATATGTACGAACTAAATTAAATCCTCTAAACTATGAGATATTTATTATTGCAGTCATGAAATATTATCATACTGTATACTTTAGTTTAATATTAATGCTCACTTTGGACTTTACTTTGTGTTTATTTTCTAGTATTTGCGAATAATTCCTGCAGTATGGGCTGCGATTGTCTTACAGGCAAGAATCGCAAATCGTCAGTTCACCACCATGGTTAATGTTAGTAAAACTGCTAAAGAAACATGTGCAACTTCTGACAGTGAATTATTTTCGTTGTCTTCATGCAGGTACTACTTATATTATTTAATATTGTCGAAAAAAAGAACACTATGCAATACAAAGGCGTTAAGTGCATTGGAAAATATTGGAGAATCTCCACTTGGTCTCTTATTTTCAAGCTCTTCCTCGTTCGAAAATGACGGACGTGCAGCATTTGTATTGCAATATAGCACTTATGCGCTATTTTTTTTACGTTTACTCACAATAATATTATAATTTCAATGCTGGAATTACGAAATGTTATTGCATATTGAAAACTTCAGTTTCACAAATTACAGAAGCCTATTTTGGATGACATAAGTGTTTTCAAAGAGAAAAATGTGTTTCACTGCGATACTAAAATTTAATATTGTCGATGGTGCTATACAATTTTGATTGATTATTGTGCTCAAAATTAAGTTTCCAATATATGATGTTTTAATGCCACCAGCTGGCTGATCCAGCTTGCATATCTCTTTCAGGATATGCCTGAGTGGTGATGGACAATAGTAATTTAAATGTCCTGAGAATATTTAATGGACGCTAATAAATCATCGAACGATTTGCCAATTGTTTGAAGATGAATAAACAACCGTTGCCAAAGCTAAGTTGCCGTGACCTTCTAAACTGATACATAGCTAATCCTCTCTGATCGCTACGCGGGAGATGAGCCTCACAATACCTATACGCCACAGACTACCGATGATATTTTGTAAATTCTATCGCCTGTAAGGCGTAGGAGCAGAATAAGCAATAAAAGTCGCAACAGAATTTGCAGCAGTAGTAGAAGTACTAAATGTTTTAAGTACATGCAATTTTATAACCCTAGACCCGCCTACATATGACTACCCCTTCAAAGTTCCTATGTTATACGTGTCCAAATCTCACACTTTATATTGCCATTTAAGACTATGTTTTATTCTCTGGATGACTGATCTTCCCAAATCATTTTCCTCTATAATTCCCAAAATTTGCCTACGTGTCTTTTCCAAACAATTTTTAATTTATGAACTACTATTCTCAGGAACAGACCCTGAGCTTACCTCTAGGTAATTTCTTCTTCAATACAGCTTGCCAGTTAATGATTCTCGCCTACTAACGGAATTATTTTGCGAGGGCCGTTTTTTAGTCAACTTCCGATAGGCTATAAATAAAATACAAGTTCATAAAAAACAATTATTTTATTACTAAAAGTTTTGTACACTTATGGTTACTTTCCAACATAATCACCGAAACGATTGAGGCACAAGTTTGTACCCGTGCACAAGTTTTGCAATGTCCGCTTCAAAAAATGTTGCCGCCAATGATTTCAAATGAGCATTGGCGTTGTTTTGAAGATCTTCGTTAGTTTGAAAGTGTTGTCCTCCTAGCTATGTCTTCAGTTCAGGGAAAAGATGGAAGTCACTGGGTGCCAGGTCAGGACTGTATCATGTGCCATTGAAATTGTTCAAGGAGCCGATGGGTTGTACCTGCAGTGTGTGGACCAGCGTTGTCATGGATCAACACAATTTCTGAAGTCAGCATTTCTCTTCATCGTAAAGTACAAAGATCATCAAGTCAACGTCAATGCTCATTTGAAATCATTAGCGGCAACGTTTTTGAAGTGGGTGTTACAAAGCTTGTGCACAGGTACGATTATGTTGATAAGTAAGCATAAATGTACAAAACGTTTAGTGATCAAACAATTGTTTTCTATGAACTTCTACTTTAATTATAGCCTATCGGAGTTTCAACAAAACGGCCCTCTTATCACGTGCTCTTTACATTATTTAGGAACTTTAATACATATTAATGTTCAGCTTAATTATTTTTCCATGTCTTCATTATTTGTCGGTAAGATAACTATTAATTTAATACAACAATAATTTTAGTATTGTTACCTGCCAAAAAAGCAGCAATTTCACCCATAGCCTCTTTACTATCTGTTCAGAATATCGGTGGTTACTGGTGTGCCCATGTCCTCACCCTCTTCTCGTATTAGTGCAACGTTGTTATATCTTAAAATTTCAGTATTCACCAATTACATTGACGGAATAGTGATTCATTTATAAATTAACATATTTTAAAAGAGTTTAAGGGATCTGATACACTATACTCTCTCATTTCGGCGGGTTTCTTTCTAGCGTTAAGAATATCTTGGTGACTGGCACTCGCATGCTGTGATAGCAAGTTCTTTTCTGTTTACATCTTATGCATTGCTAAGCTACCAAAGTCACTGTCCTATTCCTCTTTGGAATAAGCTGTTTTCGTGTACAATCCATGACATGATTACGACATGGTTCATTTTAAATTTACCGTTACAGTGCGATGTACTCCTATTGTATGGATTCCTTACTTTCACTCAATGACAATTTAGACGGATGCTGGCTATCTATTATCCACTTCTAGTTCGGTCATGAAAAATTTGTTTCCTTATATTGCTAAGTTTTCAATACACCAACGCATGTGCTATTCTCAACTGCTGGTATGTGCCAAAAACTTACACGGGAGCGTTGTTGTGCTTTAGTAATGTCATCGCCAACCTACAGATCTTACTAGTGCCCCATTCCAAGTTGACTCTGTGGTAGTCACCAACCTACAAATTTTATTTTTCCACGTTTCAAATTTGCTCTGTGGCAATCACCAACTTGCAGAAGTTATTGGTGCCTCATTCCATATTGACTCTGTGACAATCATCAACCTGCAGCTCTTACTGATGCCCCATTCCAAGATTATTCTGTGGCAATCGCCAACCTACAGAAGTTATTGATGCCCTTTTCCAAGTTGACTCAGTGGCAATCGCCAACCTGCAGCTTTTACTGCTGCTCAATTCCAAGCTTACTCTATGGGATAGCAACCTATAGCTGTTATTGGTGCCCCATTACAATTTTACTCTGTGGTAATCACCAACCAGCAGATGCTATTGGTAGCGGATTCCAAGCTGGCTTTATGATAGTTGCCAACCTGCGCTCTTACTGGATCTCTATTACAAGTTGACTCTGTGGTAATGGCTAAGCTACAGCTGTTATTGGCGTCCCATTCCAAGTTGATTCTTGATAATCGCTGAAATGCAGATGTTATTGATGTCACATTGCAAGCTGAGTCTGTGGTAATCGCCAATCTACAGATGCTATTGGTATCCCATTCTAAATTGACTCTGTGATAATCGCCGAACTGCAGATAATTGGTGTCCCAATCCAAGCTGACTCTGTGGCAATCGCCAACCTATAGCTTTTAATGATGCTCGGCATTCATTCCATCAATTGCTCCATATCCTTTCCATAATCCATTTCGCCTTCGTTTCATATAAGTTACTTCCTTCATTCTAATGCTTTGCTACTGACCGATCCCTCGTTCCAGGCTCTTCATTCTGTGGTTTAATGTTCATTGGTTCTTCGAAGGCTTCTGGCTGTAGGCGCCCACGTGTATATCCCGTAAGCTTTATGTTTTATATACGGGAAGAGTAAGCCCACCACTTAAACTTTTTTGTTGTTGTTTAACGACTTTTAACCCTCGATGGTGATATCGGCTCTGAAGGAAATTGGTGAAATGGTGCTCAAATGATCTCGGGGTCCATGGAGCCTAAAGTTACTGAACATTCGTCTTATCAGGATAAGATAAAAAACCTCTAAAATCTTATCCGGGTAATTCACCCTAAGCGAGATTCGAACTCGCTACATTTTGAATATGCCACCCCCACACTACCACGGTGGGTACTATTTAAGTATTTAAGTATAATCTAGGGCAAACTTCTGCAAGTCCTATGAGTAACAGAAGTATGTATTTATAAAAAATATTGTGTTTCATTATAAGAGATACGAGGTTAGCATTTTATTAACCGTTGAAGGTGTTTAACAAATGATTGTAAGTCCAAGTGCTGAAAACCTTAGTGTTAATTACGTCATAGGTGTTTTCCATTGTCTTAAACCAATGCATCTGTGAAAAACAAAAACAAAAATCCATAATTTCTTCTTTCTACCATAAAATGTTTGTCGTAAATGTAGACCATAAAATAAATGGAACATGCAAAAGTCAATTAATTGTGTCCAACATTATATAGTGAGATGAGAGATATTAGTGTTTCATGTTATACTCGATCGTTTTGAATAATTTAACAGAAAATTACACTTGGTCAAACGGTTCGTTGTATCTGCACTAACATTTTGTTTAGGGCAAACCATCGGTCAAAAAGAAAGAAAGAAAACAAACTTAGGTTTCTTCCAATTTTGTTGAAATTTTTGCATTTTGCTTCAATGTACAACTTATAACTATAATAAAATGTAAAACATTAGTATACTCTCAAATTTTTACCAAATGTTACAGATGCAACGCCATAAAACTCATTACAAATAAGGGCAAGCACTGATTTATTTTGATTAGCGAGCGAAAATTGTGTTGTAGTTTAAAGGTTATTGAATTTTAAAATTTAACTGCTTGAGTTATGAACAAAACTGTAATTACAAATGGACATATATTTTAAGAAGATGCAGAGCAGCGTACTCATAGCTGGTGGTCAAATGTTGGAGATACAACTTAACTTAGGCCTAAAATGTTTCCTGTTCAAATCTGCTTTCATTTCAATTTGTGCAGCAACGGTGTCATCAACTGTAATGCTGTAATCAGAATGAGCATTAATGACTAAGATTACTCACGTATGGGTAGCCAGTCACTGGCGCAAAACACCTCAAGTTAGACCTTGGGGTTCTCTGTGGCTTGAATTACACCAGGGAGGGAGGGATTAAGGGAGAGACCCAAGGGCGATCAGATTTGGTTGACAATGGGCACAGACATCGACAGGCGCTCTAGCGGTTCCAAATTGAGCACCTTTGACGCCACCTACCCATGAGCCCTGTCTCCGGTGGGTTCCCCGAAGGGGCTCAAGGCCAAAATCATCCAAAGAATCGGGGAATACCCTGATATCGTCTAGAATAATCCTCTGCAATGCGCAGGCCACCACCCAGCCGCAACTTACCGAACACCTTCTTGTCCTTCAACTCTGAAACAAATGACAAAGAACAGGAAAGACTGGACAGAAACATTCGGGGAATGTAACGAACTTCCTCAGCATTCCCCTGGCGATCCGCAAAAACACCCATGTGTCAAGAAGGGAATTGAACTCATGACTTCCCAAATACGAGTCGTACACGTCACCTTGGCGCCATCTAGTTCGGTAAGAGTGGGCATTAAACCCTATTAAAAAGTTTTGCAATCCTTATTACCTGAAGCTCTGTTAAAAGCTACAACAGTGGTACGAAGAGAATACTAATTTCAGAGCTGCCTATATATTAGGAATATATTCTTAGCAGGGAATTTATTATTCTGGAATTTATAGAAGAGTAAGGCCACTCTGTCGTCAATATTTATTATTAATATTACATTGATTACTGTTGAATTTATTTATTTTAAAAATTGATTTAGTTTTCATTTGGTTCTAAATTTACCTAAGTAGTATAATAAAATTGTAGTTTGTGGTGTTGTAGATAAACGAAATTTAACTTAGATTGTGAAGTGTTTGTCATTATAATTTATTAGATTTATATTAGTATTGACACATTTATTAAGATTTACATTTAGAATGTATTGTTTTATAAGCGATTTAATTAATTTTATTGAGTGTGAGGTAATTAAATTAAAATATTCTCCAGTTCTTATGAAATTCTTAGATTGATTATTATTATCTTCTTTAATAATTTTATATAGTGCAGTTATTACTCTTCACTAATTTATTTTGTTGGTTTGAATATCTGTATTATCAATAATTATGCCATTGTTACTGCTAGTTTAACTAGAATTGTTGCGGTGGATATGCTGTAAGAACGAGCTTAACACTAACTTTAAATTTAAGATCTTACCTAAATGATCAAGGGGTTCATTTTAATAGAATTTTGGAGCTTTATTGCCGTATATGGCTGATATTTGGAAAATGACACTAGCGAGCAAAAAAAAAAAAAAAAAAAATTCTCATGTCTTCCATTCACACGACTTTCTCTACAAGTTCTACAGACAAACTATCGTTACAAAATACATATCTTTTATTTACATCATGCTAATCAAGATAAACGTTACCAGAAGTTGTCTTATTACTTAGTTACTTGAAACTAGAAAAAAAATTAGGAGAGCTAAAGACATAATCAAATACTTTAAAAGTCATCGCTATGCGATTGATATTCGGTTCTGTTTTCATGGTCAATAGTGAAACAAAAGAGATATGAAACGGATGCGGAATTCCCGCTTGAGAAAAGTTTTAGATAGTTTAACACCAATAACGGAGAATATCTCTGAAACGATTAGCTCCGTAAAAGGAAACGTCATATTACACAACTGTGTGATATAAAGAGACCTCTATTTCTGTAGTAAGTTTTGTCTATCTCTTACAATTTATGTGTTATCTAAAAGTCATACAGAATGAAGAGAATTTCAGGCGGTATTGCCACGAAATTCATGATTTACATTTTATTTTCCATGAAAATATCTGTATTATACGGTATTTTAATGAAAATCGTTATAGCTATTTTTGAAAAAAGCCAAACATTTCGAAAAATGTTCTACATATTGGGAAATGTAGGATGCGGTTTTTTTCCTGAAAACCTTAGTGTTGCATTCTTGTAAGATACTAAACCTTAATACTAAGTGTAGTGTTTAACGTTATCAGAATTTTTGGGTTATACTGCATACAGACACCAACACACGCATACACACAGTCATACATACGAACCTTTTCATAAACATGCGTTTTTGGCTTCAGGGGTCCTCAAAACATATAATTCCGGTGAAATCTCGGTATACAATTTTTGGGTGGAATACAACACCTCTCTATCTACTATATACACTGTATATACGTGCTAGAGAAAGTAACAATGTTTAAGCATATTAAAAAATGAGGAATATAGATTTTCGAAAAGTTGTTACAATTTACCAGAAATGTGAAATTATGTAGAGTGAGTAGCTTTCATATATTTATTTTCAAAAGAAGAAGCGTCTCTTAAGGTGATGAATGTGTCAAATTCAATAAAAAATTGTGAAAAATTAAAAAATAATTATTTCTCATAACAAAATAATATGTAATCTAAAATTTCAGAAAATCTATGGTATATCCCTCTTGGCTCACATTATCTACCACTTAACTGAGGCTTTATATGTGCAGGCGCTTTTTAACAGGCATTCCTTGTTTTGTCACAAACCTCTTTTCAATATTTTTCTATAATTAAATACTCCACACGATACAATTGTTTACTAATTTGTTTCTGATGCTAACATTGCCTCTTCAAATCAAAAGAAAATGGTTGTATAATTTTCCGAAATAATGCTCCAGGTTTGAGGAATAATTATTACGTTTTGAAAAATTATGAGATTTGGAGAATAATATTACACTTGGTAATATAAAATATATAATGTGGCAGATGTATTTATAACTCATTTGTTGTAAAATTTGAATGTTTTATTTGAATAGTTTTAAAAATGTATCAAATAGCGCATTATTTATTAAAAACTGAGTTTAGACAACAATACACAATTATTTAAATAACCATGCAAGCTAGAATTTTGAGACACGGGAAATGTAGCACTGTTACTGTGTACAATAACAATACAATATCTTAAATAGCTGCTGTGAATTTTAGGAATTTCACAGATGCATCTCCAGAAGATTACTAAAGAACTCAGAAAGCAAATGCGAAACTCCGGGCAGAAATAGAGCGTTGGCATGGGTGGGCTGGTTAAGTGTCAGTGAGGGCTGATGTGTGTTCTTGTTAACCTTAAGTGACAGTACGAGCACATGGGCTTTGAACACGATAGGATACAAAGTTGTTAAACGCCAGCATGCAACATCCCATGCTGTAGTTGAAGTTTTGTCGATGATAGAGTACGAGAGAGGGAAAGAGAGATACTGTTATGACGTCATGTGCACGTCATTACACCGTTAATCGTCCTCACTCGGGCTTTAACCCCTGTCCCTCGACCAAGCGGATAGTTGGTATCTCCGGTCCATTGTGCGTCCTTACAATTGTGTACCCATCGCACGGGCTCCACGTAATTACACAAATAATGGAGCGCCATTGAAATAGGCTAATGAATCTTGGCATTGGTTTTACACTGTTTATACTCATTGCAGCAAATAGCTTATAGAACACCTTTAATTCCCTCAATTCATTCCTAATTCCCTTTCTTTATGCATTAGTAGTCGATAATATGAACAAAGCGTCATATTATACGGAACTCTGAAGCTTTCTAATGAAATCTGACGATCGGAAAGTTACAGAAACGGTTTCGCAGGTATTGTAGTGGCGTGCCGAGACAGGTGGCTCTGGCGTTTTGTCTGATACTATCATTCGGAAGATCGTGGCATTGCTCCTCCGCGACCGACTTTTGACTCATGGTTTTTTCGGGGGGTCTTCCCTGGGCCACTAGGCGAATACTGGAGAAGATTCTTCATTTCCCGAACTTCCTGTTCCTTCATTTCATATTAACCGGTCTCTTTTAGGGCAGAGATGCGCAGATTCGCCATTTCGTTGGGCTCACCGCCCTCTGGAAATACAGCTCTCGGCGGCGGGATGGCGCAAGTGGTTGTCTGCGGACTCAGGTGATTTATCCATCTGAGTGGCGGGCTCCTGGTGCTCCCCGCGTTGAGATGAAGAACTGCTTGTGAATAGTTAGGGGTGAGCCCCTTCCCCCCCGTCGAAATGTACGGATGTCGGCTGCCCTCTAAAATTACACTCATCTTATCCTTCCTCCAGGAACCTCATGTACAATAAGCCCACGGCTGCAGCGTGGAATACATCTCCGTAACGCACGCATACACACCCACACACACACACACACACAGTAGCGGCCTTAATTCTGGACGTTTTATTTATTTTATTTATTTTTGTTAAATCAACTTTCAATTTTGAATATTGCACTCAACACTCACTCAGGATTATTCTTACCTCATAAATTACAGCCAGAAAGTGTTTCCTGACAATAGTATTGAACCTTTTACCATAAACTAGAGCTAATTTGGCCCTTAGTGATATACTTTGACCTAACCTTGGAAAGTATATTATTTTATAAATATAAATAAACAAATAAAGATGTATATTATAACTTTCTCTAGCACGTATGTATGTACAATGTACATATAGGTAGAGAAGGTATTGTATTCCACCCAAAAATTCGATACCGACATTTCACCCGAGTCCGCTGTATCAAATATTAGAGCATGTTTTTAAAAGATCCGTTTGTTCAGGTGTCTACAGACTTCTTCAAAAAAACGAAAAGTGGGTTAAATAACAAACTTGGTATTTAAGGTCAGCATATTCTAATGATTTTCAAGAAGATCCCCCACATCCAACCATCCTTTACAAGGAGTATCTAATTTTTTTGTTTTTTTGATTTTCACAAAATGGCTGTGACAAATATGATTAAAATAACATACTTTTACTATCTTTTATGACAGACGAAATGTAAATATTAAATTTTCTGAAAATGGCCTCTGAAGAAATTTTCATTCTGGATGAATTTTGTGTAACTGCTAAACCGTAAGAGAGTCTAAAACATACCACACAAAAGCGTAGATCTCGTTAAAACACTACATTCATAACATATACATTTTGTAAAGTTAACCGTTTCCGAGATATTCTTTAGTATTGGTTTAAATTTTCTCAAATGGAAAGTTATCTTACGTTTCAACTACCTTTTTTTTTAGATCTAGCCGTCCAAAGAGAATCGCCTCTAATTTTTTTTTTCACATATCGAAAAGGTTTTAAAAGATTTGATGATCGCTTTAGCCTGGTATATTTCCTCGTTCACCTTCTACTTACCAGGAAACAAACCAATTTTGCAAATGTTTATCTTGATTAGCATGATGTAGATGAAAGGATAATTTTGTAAGAGTGGTTCGTTTGTGGAACAGGTAGAGAAAGTGATGTGAATGAAGCACATAAGATTTGTTATGTTATACTCAACGTGAAAATCGAAATATTGCGAACCGGACAGCAATTGTTTCACATAGTGACCTGCTTTTAAAAGACTTGACTGTCGCTTTAGCCTAGGGTATTCCTTTATACCTCTTCTACTTAGAAGGAAGCAAGTATTAAGACCAACTCTGCTAATGTTTATCTTGATTAGTATGATGCAGGTAAAAGAATAACCCTTTATAAGAAACATTTGTTTGTGGAACGGCTAGAGCAACTAGTGCACTGAAACACAACAGATTTTTTATGAAAAAGATACTGCTAGAAATTTATATAATGTCTTCTTAAAGCGCCTCGTTCATTTGTTAAAATAATCAAGTATATGTATTCGTGCTAAAATTGTAAGCAGCGGTTCGCGTCGGTAGGAAATACTAAACCGCCTGTGCCACGCATTAGCCCATCATATCCTGGTTTTATCACTCCATTTAATATTTGTTCTACTCTCTCCATTTCTTCACTCCTGAGACTGAAACTGCCATGTGGTCCATAGCTAAATGTTTGAATGCCATGCTTTTGACATTAAACCATTATGAGACAGATTCCTTCAGAAGTTATTGCAATGCATGTCCTCCAGAAAAGCAGGTAAAATGATTTCAACTGCTCCTCCTTCGCCGCTCACCCAGGGCTGGCCCATGTTCATTGGGTAATACGTGTTTCTAGCAGTTGGAATGGAATCAATAAGGGTTAGCTCACTCATAGTTAGTATCAAACAAAGATGACTAAGCGTTTCTGTGTTAATTAAATAAAGAGAAGCACTATTGGAAACCAAAAGGATCGGCACGTTTTCGTGCAGTCGTCTCTAAATGTTTATGCTATTGCAATATATAATATCCAAACAATTGCCAATGATGATGATGAAAGGAACAGATACTTAGATATTGTTTTACAGGAAAGTGGACCTATGTTAACAACCTTTTTTTTCCGTTTAATTACCAGGACCTAGAGTTCTACTGATAATACGGTCATTCGAATCCATTGTCGGTTGTAGGAACGAAATATTGTGTTTCGCTTTAGAAGCGCAAGTGAAAGTCACGTTTTGGCATTTAGAGAAAAAGGAAAAGCAAGGCACGAGTGAGACCAAGAGGGCTAGGGAACGTGTACACAGAAAAGAGGGGGCGCTCTGCAGGGCTGCCCTGCTATAAAGAAACGTTGTCTGTCCAAAACACAAAAGATTATTCACCAAACATAGTAGTAGCGGTACTAAACATTGCGATTATTAGCAAACGTTACTGCTTATAAATTATTGTATGAGATAAACAATAACGCAGGCAGTACAAATAAATTCTTATGAAGAGACCTGAGTTCAAATTTCCCTTGCAGTATTATTCTCACATACAAATATAACATACATCAAGGGACCATATTTTTACTGTCATTCCACTATATTCATTCACCATCCCCTGTTCATACCCAATTTATTAAACATGTTAAAATGTGTGTAAAGATAAATAACGAAGCAAACATGTCTAAAAGAATAGTAGTACTGTCCTCTCTCTGCAACATATATATCCCTGTTGCGTTTTCCAAATTCGAAATGAATTTTTTTTTTCTGGAGTAGTGCCGACAAATGTAACTTTAAACACTGTTGCATGGTGTCATAGAAACAACTCAAAAATGAAAATCATGAAATACGAAAACAGTTTTGACGTTGAGATACACAAGATCTACAATATATTATAAAGAAATGAAGCTATTGTTATACGTAAATATGCAATATACCCCATAGCTGGTTTGCTGTGAATGACCCAGTGGTCATTGGGTCTCACTGACAGCAAGTATCAGGTTGGATGACTTTGCTCTTAAAGAGCGTAACTCACGCAGTTGAAGAGAGCAACAGGATTTTCAGTTTAGTCTGACTGTATTTGACAGGTTGTGTATTCAAAATAACGTTATATGAAGCGGTTGTCTAGCCGTATTTATGGTTTGAAGCTATCAAGTTGTGTACTACAGATCAATGTATGTTTATTTTGTTGAGATTTGCTCGATCGGAGTCCCTTGGGAACTATCAGTTTGACTTTATGCTGAGTTTTCTTGATCTTAACGTTCCTAGCAAACACATTTTAAAGGCTTTTGGAATATTCTGATCAAACTGTTTTAGACAAAGAGAAGCATTAGGTAGAAAACAGTTATAATTGACCAAATTATAAATGAAATATAAGCTAACATAAAACAAATCCAAAAAAATAGCAGAATAATATATTGACTAATTCACTCTACAGGTCTTATATGAGTATTACATTTTGGAGATGCTTGAAGATAAAATTTAAGCAGCAAATTCCTATATGCTCGACAAATTAGTAAACTACATCACGGTGTACATTTCTTAACATTTCGGCTGCAGAAATTCGTTGATTGTTCAGTATGTCCAAAATGTGACATGCTTCGATAGATACATTGGGGATCATTTCGAACATCTTTTACAACGAAACGTAAGTATACCACTAATATCCTTTCGCATTTTTAGCATTACCTAGGGTCGGAGCGGCCAGTTCGCCAATACTGACTGCACTAACGATTCGAATAGCAGCGATGTACAACCGGCCACCAGTCGTGTCACAAAAGAAAAACGTGATACTAGTTCCAGAAGCAGTACTACTTCTTGATTATCCCACATAGAACAGAAGATGTCGTTGAGGAAAGTCGATATACTAGTCGACCACGATATGGATGCGTCCGGTGGTAAGAGGAACTTAGCAGTGAAGGAACAAATTAGGAGCACATCGGAAGTTCAGTCAGGTAAAGAAAATATACGCTCTGGTGCTGCTTCTGAGGGAAGAAAATGAGACAGCAGCAGTTTAGTAGCATTTTCATTATGCAACAGTTCATTCCCACTGTCGCCTTTCCCTCAGTTCCCTCGGATACAAAGTCTTGAGGATGTCAACAGGATCCTGACTCCCTCCTCAAAGCACATTCATATCATGGTTGTGATTTTCTTTAGTAGTGTTAACTCCCGCTTTTACTACCATGGCACCGCAGGCGAAGACACTGGTGATACACGGAATGAAGATGGAGCACCGGTGGAATGCGATGGCCGGGGAAACCGGAGAAAACCCACCCCTGCTTCGCTTTGTCCACCACAAATCTCACATGCGGTCGCTAAGTGAGAATCGTGGTCAGTAGCACGTGACTGGTGACTATGTATGTTGTAGGTAGTCTATTAGCAAGCAGTGTCTGCCCAGGACAGATTTGAAGTTGGAAAGTATCATGGCAGATTTTAAGTCCGCACAATAAAGAATGTCCTGATGAAAGAGAATAAATAAATAACATAAATACTTAAATGAGCTTAGTCAACAAGGAAGAACTCAAAATCCAGCAAACATGTGCGATGTAATTAAAACCTTGGCCGTATATTTGAAACTGTGGAAGCGGCAGTTTCAACAGGTGCAGCTGTATCATTTTTTTTTCTTTGCAGTGCTTCCAAAATACAAATGAGAAAAAAGATTTAATAACGAAATTCCAGTACTACAGAATCTATTGAGTAAACTATTTTCCAGGATATAATTTTTACTCTTTGTAAATCCTATACATGTAAAATCTGCAAGGCTAAGCCTTGATTTGCAGTTAGAGTGAAAAACAAAACGTTGTTTTAAAACTTTGTGCCAAGGCAAACATGCTGGTGTTTTAAACAGTTATCGGTTGCAAACACACGCAATTAAGATTCTTGTAGCTAACATTTTGATTGTTTGCTTCTAAAATTTGTTGGCGCAGCTCAAAATAGTTCTATCGGAAGTAACCTAGATGTTAACGAAATAATTTCAAATGTAAAAGAATATAAATTGAAATAAAATGTTATTTGTATTATTTTCTTGTATTCTAAACGGTGTACAAAATAAATAAGTTAGTTTTATAATTCTTTTCTCACAAGCCGTGTGTAGTACACAAATTGGATAGGTAGAGTAAGACTGAAAACTTAGTGCCATGGCCGTCAGTTCAACCTGGTCTCTAACGAGTTTCTCCAACCACTGAGCTAAAATGGCAACATTCCGGAACAACATTAAATCCCCCAACTGACTTACATGTTTCCCGGTTCCATTCCAAATGTTCCGCGCCCCCTGACTAGAGTAGATGCTCTATTCTGCCACATCTAGCCGGCATATGACGTAACTATTACCCACAGTTACGCTACAAAGTCATTTTATGAACTTCGCAAATAATTTCAAAAGTGCATTACTGGTTGCTACGTGTCACCTGTGAGCCAGAAAATAAAATAAAAACGGAGAATAACGGTCACAAAACAAAAAAAGTTAAGGGGTTTACTAATAAAGCACAGGGACATAAAATATTATTGCAGATTACTAAGCGCAATAAATCTAATTATTAGTTTGTGGTGAATGAAAACTCATAGTAATTGTAGGATGAAAAAATAGAACAACATTTAATTTAGTGTTATTTACGTGCTATAAAAATATTCTCTTAAATACACGAAAAATTCAATTTTTCATCAACAAGATAAACGAATAGCTCAGTAGTTTCCCTTGCAATTCTCATGCTGAGGGTCCATGATTCGGTTCCTAGCTGTAGGGTTACGATTTAAAGTCGGAGCTCTCCACCTATGCTTGTTCAAGCGGAGTATCCCCAAGACCCAAAGTGGTTCAGAGTCCACAGTAAATGCTGAATGTCCTCTCGTTCTATCGCAGTTCTCATTATTACCCTAAAGTAAGGCGTAATGATAACGTCCTCCACGAAAAAAGCAACATTTACTAAATACCACATCTCGTATTTCTCTGAATTATTTAGAAACATCCCTAAACATGAATAAATCAAATGCGTATGAGAGTTGAACTCTCCGATTGGAGTCTAGAAACTGTAGTGATAAATATTGCTTTCTTGGTATTTCACAGCATTCAACCAAAATGTGACAAGATGTTTCCCCTTTAGTGGCGAATTGCTGTGGCTACCTCTATTAGCTCTCGAATGGATAAAAGCAGTCTACATAAATGCATCATACTACACAGATACATAAATAAATACATACATACGTGCATACAGGCCTGCATGCATGCAAAGAGGCGTTGCTTCAGTTAATGTGGGTATTCTGACAATTCAATGCAGGCTTTTGGAAACACATATTACTTCCATATCTCTTGTGGAGCGTCAAGACGTGTACCTTAGATTAGTTTTCTACTTAAACACCTATGCCACGTAACAGTAAAATTTGTTCTGAATGTGTTTATTCTATGATAATTGAGTTGAATGACTGTAGAGCGGAGTGGACAAAAGAAATCACACTATAATACCTTTTTTGAAAATGGAGCTTCTTCAAACGAATCTAACATCGTTTCTTTGAGTGCGAAAGCATGGTGCAGTAACAATACGCAACTCTCATTATATTTCATTCTATAAAGTGATTTCGTCAAACCATTATTTTAAAACCTCTTCCTAAATACCTCCCGCAATTTCTGCTGTATATTTGTAAGTGTGCGAAGTCGGTAACAGGATTCCGAAGTCTAAGCACATAGGTGCTGTAGTGTCACTTTTTTTATAGTGTTTAACGCCCGCTTTTCTACAAATGTCACACACGGATAATACATGAAGCACCAGCGGACTGCGATGGCGGTGAAAACCGTAGAACCCGGAGAAAACCCGCCCCTGTGCCGCTTTGTTCTCCACAAATCCCACATGCGGATGCTTGGGATCGAACCCGGGTCGTCTAGGTGAAAGGCGAGTGGTTTAGCCACTCGGCCACGGTGTCACAGATTAATTTTGTACTATCTGAGTACTTAGGTTAAGTTCAAATTACTCAAGAAAGAGAAAGTAATATAAGTTTTGCTCCCTTGAACAACAGTGTCTTACTAGACATTATATTTATTGCATTTTACCTTCAACTCATTATGTATATACTAAATTCACAGACGTTTCAAATGTAAAATTGCGACCCTACAGTGCCCAAAGTATTTGTGTGTATGTGTGTGATGGTGTGTAAATGCACTTCACAAATCATCTCCCTGGTTGCTGCATTCGCTTGTCTCCAATAATTACATCCATTCAGTGAAATGTTTAAAATTTTATATTGAAATTCAAACCATTCCAAGGAGTTTTAATCATAAAAAGACGATTTTTATCGCTAGGGAAAGTCACTTGAGAGCTTAGCACGTTCTAAGAAATAGCTCACGGTTCTTTTATCTTCGTTTGTCTTCTTTTCTGAGGGGCTAAGTGCCCGGTCTCCAGGGAGCCTACCTTTGCCCGAGCATGCATCATAATACACAGAAGCTGCGAGGAGGCACTCGTGCTGCTATCTGGTGGGAGAGGGCGTCATTAGTCTTGGTGAAGTGCCAGAATCAGGGATTAGTTACATTTTAAGGGCTACATTCTATGGCCGGTTGGCACTTTCAACTGTTGGACTTGGCGAGCTGTAGTGGTGTAACTTACAACCCTATGTCTCAAAATGTTGTATTATATTCATTATAACACACATGGGATTGAAATATGTGTGGGTTGAAACGTTGGGCTCTAAGCAAATGCTTTTATATAAAAGGTTATTTCTGAATCGGTACTCACATTAACTGCAATAAATAACTGCCCAGAAATAGTTTCAAATTAAGCGTTGTATACCCTGCCGCACAGAACAAGCAGATAACTTTCAACTATGTGTGTCGCAAGTAGATTTTTGTTTGTCTTATACATGGATCAATAGCAAAAAGAAGAAAAGAGAAGAATCCTGGCTATCAAATATATCACATTTACATTGGCTTTTAACTTACAGCATTAACATGCAATACCAAATACTTTAGAAAAGTAAAAAACATGCGACCTGATTAACAAAAATAAAGCGTTCTACTCAGGTTTTATGTTATATTTTTATGTAATCAGTATGCACACCTTCTCCGGTTTAAGTTTGTATCTAATTCAGTAAGGATACATAAACTTCACCAGCTATTTTCAGACAATTCGACCAAGCGGAATGGCTTCACGGTAGCATGTGAAGCTCTTATTCGATTTCCGTTGGGGCGGCCACTCAGAACACATGTTTTCTTTCTTTTTTATATAATGGATTTCCTGACCCTAAAATTAGCTTTCATATGTTTCAGGGTTGAAGGCCAGGTGACGACTTTCGGTGTGTTGCGGCAGAACGGTGGATTGTCGCTTTAAAAGGTTTTCT
The DNA here is from genome assembly GCA_030762935.1 of Hymenopus coronatus. Taxonomy (NCBI): domain Eukaryota; kingdom Metazoa; phylum Arthropoda; class Insecta; order Mantodea; family Hymenopodidae; genus Hymenopus; species Hymenopus coronatus. The sequence goes on from CM060900.1 coordinate 394,865,184, forward strand.
TCCTGGCTTTTGGTTAGTCTTCGGTACCTACCACGGAACTTATCTGGGGCCAACGGGACACCCGCGTATGACAAGGGCGGAGTAGTGCTAGCCGTCGTCAGGATGTGGTGACTCTGGAACCACCAGGGCCCCGTCTTTGCTTGAGCGCATCGTTGTCCTCATTCGATCGCTCTTCGGGTCTCCCCCTCAACCCTTCCTTTCTGGGATAACGTTAGAAGCAAAAAGAGCCAACTTGCTGTACTCTGTCCTAGGCTCTGAAGGCTCCTCGTTCTGCGTACCACTGATGCTACAAACAACTCAAGATATATTCATTCTGGACACTTTTTGTTTAATTAACTTTCAGCTTATGACATTGTATTAAACTCTTATTCAGAATTATTCTTATATGATTAACTATAGCAGAATTATACATTTTCAAGTATACCTTTTATAATACTTTGCATCCAATATGAAACATAAAAGCGTTGTGACTCTTACATAAAAGGAGGTTCGAAATTAGGGAAAACCCGCAGATTTAAGATTATGGTGTTCGTGGTAGTGTTCATGGCATTGAAATGTCATACTCCTATAATTACTAGACTTTCCTATATTTTGAGATCCTTTATGCAATATAAGAGTAATAACTCCAATTTTCACATTAGATGCAATATAAAATAAAAGTATATGTATATATTTATAAAGTAATATAAATTCAAAGTTGAACCAGATTAATCCATAAGAGCTAAATTAGCTCTAGCAAGTTTCAATAATGTATCAGATATGTCTACACTTTTTGGTATAATTTATCAAATAAGAATAATCCTGAATAAGAGTATAATGCAATATTGCAATACACACACACACACATATATATATATATATATATATGACACACATTCACACATGCACACTCTAATTCCATGTAATGTCTAACTTGAGACAGCAAACCAAGACGGGGCAAAGCATATACAACCATCAAAACAAATGAGTGGAGGCGTGTAATCCAAAATTTCCGAGCATGGTCAAAGGAGCATGTTTGGAAGCGATATTTGCTAACTGAAATTGATGGTCTTGCTTGATTTACTGACGTTCCAAGCCATGTAATTCATTCAAATCTGAGTAAATTTTACAAATCATGCTAAAGATAAAGAATTTGTTGCTATATAAGTATGATGAATTTGTTTCTTCCATACAAAGTCAAAAGCTTTTTTCTTAATTCATAACGGTTATGATGGTCAGCATATTAATTCGTGATTCGGTATGATAGCGTCTCTGATCTGGTTATTTCCGTTTGACTATGACACCGAACAAGGAAAACTTTTTTTTTTTTTTTTTTTTTTTTTTAATGAACTTTGAGATACTGTATGTTTAAGTATTATTCCCACATCATACTATTTACCGGCATTATTTCGGGGTTCATAACCAGTGATTATTTTTCATAAATGTAGTTTCAACAATTTATGCTGTGCTTATATAAAACACATATTTGGTAAGGTCAGTAGTGAAATACATTAGTGTCCAAAAGTTAAGCATAATTTGGAAAACAGAGAACTGAAAGGGAAAACGGTGAGCGAGCTCACGCTTCTAAGGACAACAAAACCAGAGCAGCAAACCAATACCAGAGTATCAGACCCAGTGTGTGGCGCATTCGTTATTGTTCTCCTATTGTGAACAGAGGGTAGTTACTTCGCAAAGTGTTTACAAGATGGCACCAACATGCCACAAAGACGTCAACTGGACCATGTTTTGAAGAGTAGAATCATCGGACGTCTAAAGGCAGGTCAGACACAAATCACAGTCTCTCGGGCCCTGAATGTGCCTCAAAGTGTTATTTCCAGGCTTTGGCGACGGTTCCAAGAAACAGTAGGTGTTCTAGGACCCCTGTACATGGTCGCCCACAGTCATAACGCCGCAACAGGACCGATATTTTACCATAACGACTCAACGACATCGGAAGATGTCCGCGAGACAACTGACTTTCGAGCTTGCAGCCGCCTCAGACGTTCAAGTTTCGATATAAACATATTTCGGAGTCTCAGGGCAGTCGGTCTTTATGCCAGACGTCCAGAAATGTGTGCCCCACTCATATGAATACGCATATGCAATAGAGTCAACAACGTCAACATTGGACCTTGAATGAATGGAGGATCGTGCTGTTTACAGATGAGTCCAGATTCAGTTTGAACTATGATTCTTGTCACACAAAATCTGGAGAGTATGTGGAACCCGGTGTCATTCCACCAACATCAAGGAAACACACTCATTTGGTGGTGGTGGCGTACTCGTGTGGGCAGGCGTAATGCTCAATGGAAGTACAGACCTGCACATCTTCGACGGTGGTACTACGAATGACCAGAGGTACAGAGACGAGGTACTGGAATCTCATGTGCGACTTTTCAGAGGTGCAGTTGGTCCACACTTTATCTTAATGGACGATAATGCACGTCCGTATAGAACCCACCAGGTGGACGACTATCTTGAGAGCGAAGATTTCTAGCACATGTGGTCAGTGAGTCCCCGGAGATGAATCCTATAGAGCATGCCTGGGATGCATTAGGAAGACGAGTTGCAGCTGGCCAGCCCACACCGAGGACACTTCCAGACCTCTGTCGTGCTCTCCGCGAGAAAAGGAAAGTGCTGCCTGCAGAGCTCTTGAACCACCTTATAGAGAGCATGCCACGGTGCGACGAGGCCTGTGTAGCCATGAGGGGTCACTACATCCCATATTAACCGCTCAGCACCATCGTTGTCATTGTGGAAATGTTCGTCAGATTTTGAGCTGGCGTAAAAAGGTGTCCCGTGGTTCAAAATTGTGTGCTATTTCTCACTCTATTGCATTCCAGTTCAGGTGCATTGCATTGGTTACAACATATTGTATTATGCTTAACCTTTGTAGACTAGTGATAGTTCGGTAATAAAATATTGAATTATGCTTAAATTTTGGACACTAGTGTATATAGTTTATACATATATGTTGACAATCTACTAGTGTGTGTTTATTTTCCGTACATAGAAAAAATAAAATGCTTGAGGCATCTAAACTGTGCGGGGGAGCCCATGAGATTGATTACTCGTTTTTCTGAAAGCCGTACAGAACTTATAGTGGTTGAGTTATTTTGTAGATGAGAGTCAATCGAGTAAACAATGGGCGAAGTTGAACGAACGCAGCTTTCCTCCTCTCTAAGAAGCAAAATTCGTTAGTGGTCACAGTTGACAAATATAAACCAAAATAAGGAGTTGTTTGCATAACACTTATAAACATAGGCACACACATGTGATTCTCTTTGCAGGAGGGACCTCAATGTGTTTTACTAAAAATGTTAATATTTTGCATTTCTTACACAACTGTGCTATTCTTTCTCGAATCCAATTGGAGAGCAGTAATTGGATCATATTTTTACTTTCTCTACACATACTAAGTACATAGTGCCTAGAGAAGGTATTGTATTTTACCCAAATATTCGATACCGATATTTCACCAGAAATGTATGTTTTGAGGTATCTTGAGTCCAAAAAGGCATTTTTAGAAAAAGTTCTGTGTGTGACTGACTGTGGGCAGTCTAATTCAAAAACGAATAGTCGGTTAAATGCCAAACTAGGTATTTAAGTTGAGTATCACCCAAGGACGCAACACGAAGATTTTCAAGAAAATCCCCCCATATCTAACCACCTTTTATATGGAACATTTTTCGAGAATTTTGATTTTCTCAAAAATGGCTCTAACGATTTTGAATAAACTACTTTATGTCTAAGATATTTTTATGACAAACAAAATATATATCTGGAATTTTCTGGTAATAGCCTCTGAAAACCTCTTCATTCTGCTTTACTTTTGTGTAACTGGCAAGCCGTAAGATAAATACAAAAACTTACTATACAAAAATGCAGATCTTTTTAAAACACACAATTCTTATCATATTCATTTCTGTAGAGTTAACCGTTTTTTGAGATATTCTAGATTATTGTTTTCCAATTCAAGATAATTAAACTTTTCTCAAATGGAAAGACATCTTTCTTCTCGTTTCTCGTTTGTTTACTCCTGGCAACTAAAGATATTAGAACTTCAATTGTTTCACATAGCGACCGGTTTTTGAAGGACGAGAATTTCGCTTTAGCCTGTGCATTTTCTTATTTTCTTACAAGGAAGCTAGTAATAAGTAACATTTCTGCTAATGTTTATCTTAATTAGCATTACGTAAATAAAAGAGTAATCTTTTGAATAAAAGGTCTGTTTGCCGAACAGCTAGAGGACATCGTGTGAATGAAACATATTAAAATGTTTCCCTTCTACTTAATAAGGAACCAAGTAATAAGTACATTTCTGTTATCGTTTATCTCGATTAGCATGATATAGATAGAAGAATAACGTTTTAACAATAATTTGTTACAGAGATGCTGAGAAAGTCGTGCGAATGGAACACATCAGATTTTTTTTTTTTTTTTAATGCTTTTAACTGCTGCGGTTCTTAGCGTCCCATTGTATATTGAGCATCAAATGACGCTTAATTTTGTTCAAATGTGTTTTTATCAGACTTGAGGCCTTTTTATGCCGTAAATCTGCCACACAGGACCACCGGCTTTACTTTTCTTGCTAAGGAGTTTTATGCCCTAAAAAAAGCCTTCACCGGGATTGAAACCGCGACCTTGGGAACAAGAGCCTTCCATTTTACCCCTACTCCACTCATAATAAATATAGCAAATGTGGCTATCTAAGTGTGATCTGCGTGTTCTGATCGATCTGACGTGAGCCAACAGTATGCTTTTTACAGAGCGCTTTCCATTGTTGAAGTAGATGTCTGTGTGCTATTGACAGCTTTGTTTTTATTTTTATATAGGTGCTGCTGTTGCCTCCCTAATGTTTCTGCATGGAGTCTTCTCCTCGTCAATAAACGTCAATATAGTTTAGTAGCCGCTCTAGAAATGCATACTTTGGACCATGACAACACAATTAGAACACGCAGCAGCTCATACTCAGCACCTAGCCACTTCTATGCCTAGGGGGATTGAAAATCTAATAGAATGTTTTTTTTTCTAAAATCAAGCATTCATTCCTCAGCCATATATTTTGAGTTAAATCACACGGGGCCAAATGTGAGGAATAAAATGGGAAGCTATTTCAGAGTGTTAGTGTGTGAGCAGGTACACTGTCCGGAAGAAGACATGTTTCCTTGCTAATCTCGTACTTATATCTTCAACTACGATTTCATCTTGTTAAAAATATCAACCACAATCATATCCTCCAAGTCTTCAATTTTCCCGCTAATGAAATGTTTTCAGCGTTTACAAATGTAGACTTAGACTGAAAAATTCAATGCCTTAGCCGAAATTTGTACAACGGATTTCCCCATTTACGTCGCGTTTTTCTTGCCAACTGAGCTACCGTGGTAACATACCAAGATGATCCGCTTTTCCCGGCAATAGCCACAAGCAGCCCTAAAATTAATTTGAGATGTCCATACACCAATGATGACCTAAATGTTTGAAGTACTTTAATATATATACGAACAACGTCAAATTGCTTGATAAAAATAGACAGACTAAAAAGAATATAGAAAAGAACAAAAAATCTACCCTTTTGTTTAAATTCGCGTCAACTTAAATATTCGCCCTTGGCTTAAATGATGTTTCCCTTTGGGGGATTTAAGAATTGCATAATGAATGTTCATACCATCTATATTTTAATTAACCTCGCTGATTTTATTGCAGTAACTATACAGCCAGTGTTTCAAATATCGGGGTGCGGAACTCCTTTTAATATGCTCGAAATAATAGCAGTAATTATACGCATCCATAATGTCAGCAGCGCTCTCTGTTAATGCAACAAACCGCAACACGGTGATAAATGTGCTGTGCTGGGATTAGCAGATCGGTCAGATTGCTCGTGCTTATAGAAAAAGGATAGAGAACTCTGCCTCGTTTTATAAATTACAATTAGCAGTTAATCACGCTGCACAAGTATATATATATATACACTTTAAATCCATCTGATTATAATGTATTTTTGCTGCAAATTGGTAATCGGCACTCATTACCGGAAAAGTGATTTAATTTGAACGCTGAATTAAGGTTTCTAGCCACAGAGACTACGCTTCTAACATTACAAAGTAGGAAGTTACGGTGTTGTATAAAACTATCGAAGGTTGGTCTATATAATTTGCTAAAAGCAAGACTGTAAACATGAGAAGTCAGTATTTAAATCTAACATGTAATTAAAACTCGTCTGTTTTCAGCATAAATTCTCCATCATTAGCTTTACAGCCATCCATTATATGCGGTTATATAATTATTGCAATTTTAAATATGGTTTGAACAATGGAGAAACATTGTCACCGAAAGATAGTTTTCCGTGCACACAGACTGTTCCGGAAATATTCATTAATACAGTCGTATTTATCGACAGTTGTGAACATATAAACCTTGTAGCAGTAATAAGGTCTGGTGACCCGAAATAACTTTTATGGTGTACAGAAAATTAGTGGAGTTCAATTTATATCCGCACGAAACTGCTCTTTTGAGTATGACACCCGCAAATAATGTATTTTAGCACGTCATATTTCGCTGTGTATTGGTACTGAATCGATTAAGGTGCCGGTGATTGTTTAGGAAAGCAATATAAACGGGCACATGGTGAAGTTCTGCCAACGAAGAAGCTGAGTGTCCATTAGTAGATTCTAGGAGAAACGCTCGTTGATGAACGTTTCAAAATTATGTTAGAATTTGAAACTTAATCCAAAGGATTTCTGTTCAGCAGTATGTAATCAATTGTATCCAAATTAAATTTCGAGCCACCACTTCACAATGGAGGCAATACTGCATTTAAGACGTGTCGGCGATGCTCCTCGCAGAAAAATTGATATCATTCATGTCTGAAAAAATGAATTTTTATATGAGAGTCTCTGTTTATGGCACACAAACCACGATCTTTCATTGTATCAATAACTAGGGGTAAGTTTAATAGCCTCGTAGGCTGTGAAGTTATCAACATCTACGGAAGTGCTAGGAACGTAAAAATTAATCACGTGAGAGACAAATCTGCTAGAGAGATTGAGACATTATTACATGACGAATGGTTCCTTAAAACTCCGCAACAAATCACTCAATGATACTTTACAGTTGTAATCTCGCTTGTAATACAAAGCTTGGTCCGAAAAACAAGAACGGCTCAAGAGCAAATCGGACCATTTAGACGTTAGTTACACATCTCTGCTATTGAATATAGCCTTAAACAGTTCTCGATGGTTTGGGGGGTTTCTTCATTAATGTGATAAGGCAAATACTACGCTGCAGTACTAGTCAGCTTTTGAAAAGGTAATGGGTGTTACTGTCAGACGCAAATTATATTTTCGAATCCGAACCGGAAGCCTTTTCCAATTCTGTCGTGAAGACTGGTAGCTTGATGCAATAGAAGCGTTGCTCTGTTATAGTCATCTATGTAAATATAATAATATACGAGAACTGTTTCTGCATGAACTCCTTTTGCAATAACAGGTGGCAGCGTAAGTGTATTGAATGAATACTTGGATATATGTATAAGATCTTCGAATATACAATTCCTAATTCGAATCAAAACAAAATATTCATATATAAAATGAATTGCAAAAGGGTCTTAAAAGTAACACATTGAACCTGTTTGCCTTATAGTGGATAATATGCCAGAGCGGGAATAACTTTGTGGAATTAAACTTAGAGGACTATAATATAAGTTTGGTAGCTGGATAATTCAGTCAGCGCAAGGTAAGGTGCTTAAACTACACAGTTCAATCGCTTTGAGCACATCAGCTATTTTGGTAAAAAGGCTGGAAATTGAGTACGCAGCTTATATGACCATTGTTTCTATATTAAATTTTATTATAATTTTCATGAATATCCGTTCTTCTTTATTCAGTTCAAAAGTAAGTGTGTGTGTGTGTGTGTGTGTGTTTAAAATTCATACACTTAATAAATTAGTATTTTATATAATAAATATATACACAGTTTGATGCTAACATGGATTCTACATAAATGTATTTCTGAGAGCACACAGTATTTGCCAAAAATAGCAACCAAACTGTAAGGTCACCTTTAGATGAAATTTATAAAATCTAAATTTATTAACATACGTTTTCAACATTTATACCACAGGTAACACATTACATTTTAAGCATATATATGTATATTCATTGCAAAATCTAGGGTGCTTTTAAGGTTATTAATTTTAAATGATTATTTTAATGTTGCCTACATTCACGGTTCTAGTAAAAATGAGAACTTTTAGAAATATTCACACGAATAAGTCCAGTTTTGTAGTAAATGAATGTTCAGTTAGATGTGTCGTATTATATTTCTTTTTACTAGCACTAAATAGTGTAGAAAAATTAATACACTTAATACACTCTTAGCACTGTTCATTTCTCAGAATTCAATAATTTATTTATTAAATTGAAGATTTAAAAAAATAGTATGATCATGTTCTCTAATGTACTTTTGATTTGCATTATATAAGGTTTGAAACAAATTAGTGAAAAATTGCATAATGTGGAACGATTTGAGTATAAAAAGTGTTACGAAAAAGTTTGCGTGGAAATAAAGTTTGAAGATGGGAGTAACTATTAAAAGAAACAGTGTATTTAGGAAACCAAAGCCGCTTGCTAGTAAAGAAAGTTCCCGCGCTTATCGTGTGCTTGTTAACATCGTGTCCGTATTGTTACGATTAAAATGAAACACACCCGGTTTTCAGAACAAAACAGAAGTGTATGTTGTTCTTAAAATGAAATATACGACTGTTGTAGAAAATAAAGAAGCAAAATATGCAAGCCTTTAAGAGAAACTAAAGCTTGGTCTGAGATACAAGAACGGCCAAATATCGAATCATACCATTTCAGGTTAGTTACACATGTCTGCTATTGAATAAAGAATTAAACAGTTCTTGGTTGGACTTTTATTTTTTCTTTGTTCTTTGGGGTGAGGGGGTTAGTTCGACGACGACGACATAAAGACAGCAGGATGAAAGTCCTCCATTTCCAGGCCATTTACGGACCTTTATATGGATAAATGAGTGATCCACAAAACATGAACAATGTTACAGATGAATCACGGAATGAGAAAACTGAAAATGGAAAGTTCTAGGGTTGTTTAAAAGCAATGTCGTCGACGGTTCGGCTAACTAACTTGAGAATTAAGATTAGTGTTGTCAGCAATGCAAGTCAAGCGTTTTCTCCATTGGTCATCCAGTTGATGAAGAATAGCCGGAAGGGGTTTCATATCGGTAATGGCCAGAACAGTATGGTTATTGTAGCCGTGCTGATAAGCATGTGTCATTCGTCTAAGAAAATACATATGTTTACTTGCAAGTGATTGTAAACCTGTGTGGGAAACATCCCTCTACGCAGGAGTAGCATATAACAGTTGTTGCAGAATTACAGCAGTATAGAGTACAAGTTTGATCCGCAGAGAGAGAGAGAGAGATGTTCTGAAGTGAACAGCAAACGAGGTGCTCCGAGAGTCTAATGAGTTTTCTTACGAACATATTGAATATGACGATACCAACTGAGCCGGGAATCAATATGAATACCGAAATATTTGGTGCTGTATAAAAAGTAAAAGAGCTTGGCCATGTATTGTGTATTCAACGGGATGTGCATGAAAGAAACGAAGAATGTGGCATTTATCAGAGTTTACACGAATTCTCCAGGCCTCCAGAAAACTATTGAAACGGCTAAGATAGCCTTGTTTTCACGATCCAAATGAACAGCAGAAGAATGAGAATGGAGAATGACGGTGTCATCTGCATAAGTCGCCAGCCGACTTTTAGTATGAAGGGGCATGTCGGACACCTGTGGCACTCCCCCGTGAATATCCCGGAGGGATATTCAGGAGCGGATGAAAAAGTGCACCAGGAATGTTGCATTGAAACAACTTATAAATAAGGCCGTCATGCGAAACTGAGTCAAAAGCTCTGGAAACGTCCAAGAAAATAAGCGTTGCTTTGTAATTGTCGGTCTTAACCTTCCGGATATAATCCGTGACCCTAGCAATCTGAAATTCTGCTGATTTCTGCTTAGTATACGCAAACTGGTGATGTGGAATGTGCGGATGCAGATGTGGATATAGGCGCTTCAGAATGAGTTTCTCGTAAAGTTTTCCTAGTGTAGCCAGAAGACAAATAGGACTATAGGAAGAGGAAACGTGTGGACATTTTCCGGGTTTATGGATAGGAAAAACCGTTGCAATTTTCCATTGCGCTGAGAAGTACGCACGTTGAAGACAGGAGTTGAATAAATGCAACAAACAAGCGCTTCCTTTCTGTGGCAGAGATTTAAGTTGCTCAACAACAAGGCGGTCAGTCCCAGGAGATATTCTGGTAGACATTCCATGTACTAGTTGACACAATTCAGTTAAGTTTGTGAAGGAACATTGCTGGACAGGAGGTCGAGAAAGAAAGTCATGGTCAGCAGTCATAGTGCTCTGATTGCAAGTAAAATAGCGAGTATTAGAAGGATGAGGCTGAAATTGTTCAGCATGATGAGTAGCAAGAGTGTCAGAGATATCTGCTGGAGTATAGACGGTACCATGTGCAGTATTGAGAGCCGAAATCTTAGAGCGTGGACGTGAGGGGCGGAGGATCCATGGATTTCTTTTCTCTGCGGCATCCTGAATTTTGAGGAGAAAAACACGTTCCTGACATGAGCGGATATGGCGCTTCAAAATGATCGAGTGTCTATTATACTCCATCTTGTGAATAGGGTCCCTACTATGCTGCCAAAGATGGCGAGCATGGCGTTTGGCTTGCACAAGTCTAAGCCGGTCGGCGAAATCTGCAGACTGAACGGTACTGCAGCTGTTTTATGCCTCTTGCAATGTGTTCGTAAAAATGGATACAGAGCAGTCGAATTCAGGCTGTGATATATCAGCAAAGTGGGAAGCAGAGGTTAGAGAGGCAGTAAGGTATTCTTTGTATGCTGACCAGTCAGTGGTCACAACAGAAATCATTGGCGGATGCACACGAGCAGAGGAAGCATTTATAACCATCAGAACTGGAAGGTGATCAGATAATAAATCAGGAATGGTATATGCGCAGCAGGAAATTGACTACAGCTCAGAAATAAAAAGATCGAGTATGTCCTCAGAGCCATCGGAATGCATGTGGGTGGGTGTATCCGGGGAAATAATATCATAATGATAGCGTTCGGATTGATGAAGTACGGTCGAACCAGCGGGATTGTTCGTTCGAGCATGACATTCCTTGCATTTGGCGTTGAAATCACCACCAATAAGAAACTTCCTTGAGTGAGTTACAACATCCAGGTTGTGGAGAAAATCCACAAGCTTAAACGTAGGTGGACGATAAATTAACCCAATGGTGGCCTCGTATCAGGAGTTTCACAGCAGTATAATAGACGGAATTTAGGGTAGTTGGAGTGGAATACAAACATGAGGAACATAGGATTTAATATAAATGCAGGTCCGCCAAGGGGCTGAGTGGAATGAGAATGACGATAGGATGTATAATAAGGTATGCTGCCAATCTGACGCGAATGTGTTTCTTGCACTAAGGCAATGTTAATAGCTTCGGTGTGAAGAAACGCCCGTAACTCTGGCAGCTTAGGTGGAAGGTCACGAGCATTCCAAGTCAGAAGATGTAATGGACGATTCGAAAGGTTACTCGCCATTGTGTGTGCTAAATAGAGAACAAAGACCTTCCAGTGGTAGAATGTCTTTAGTAAGAATGTCCGGAGCCTGCTGCATCTTGATGAAGATATCCTGCAGATTAGCAACGTTGATGGTTTTCAGGAATGTAACGAAGTCTCGAAGAGACGAAAACTCCGAAGCGTGGGCATCCGTTAGTGGAGAAGCAGGAGCAGAAGTGGTAGCTGGGGACTTGAGGGCTGGAAAATTGGCAGATGTGAGAGGAGGACAGACAGGTGGTTTAGTAGTAGATTGATGACACTGGGAAGAGTTAGAAACTGCCGTGACGTAAGAAAGAAGTCGTGGACACTGTTTATAGTTCGCAGTATGAGCACCCTGGCAGTTGACACAGGTACCAGGAAGCTGATGATCTTTGCGGCAGTCTGCTGTTGAATGATGTCCAGCACATTTGACGCAGCGTGATTGAAGTGCACAATTATATGACGTGTGACCAAAACGTTGACAGCGGTAGTACTGCGTAGGACCCCACGTCGAATATAATCTTCAACACTGACTTTCAAATAAAGCAGCTATTTAAGATACTTTATTTTCAAGTTGTTTTCGCACTGTTGCAGGTAAATATCCATATGGGAAGCGGAAGAGACTTTTTAATCTTGATTGCAGATCTAAGCTGTTTCTATATAGCGGACGTATGTGCAGGAGTTTGATATTTTGAATTTTCAGTTCGCGTTTAATGTCGTCTAAAGGAGTGTCAGGAAGTAGGTCTTGCATATCGAACAACAGGGTTCGTGTTCAGAGTGAAAGTATAAAACTGAAGTTTTTCACTCTCGAGAAAATGATTAACAGGGGTGAACTCTGAGAAAGTATCATCCAGATGAAGTTTGAGACCATTTCTCGTGTAGCTTGCACGAAGAGGAATGTTGAACCTCGAAGAAAGGGTAGACATGAGAGAAGAAAATATGCTGTCATGGCAGGGAGAAAAAAAAATGGGTGGGGTTTGGATAGTCGTGGAGCTGATGTTTCAGAAACCGCAGGCTGTGCAGAAACAGTTGGCAATCATTCGTCCATAGGAAGACTGGAGTACTGGTTTTGTGTAGCTAAAGTGAAGGTAGAATTCACAGCAGCAGATGGTCGAATGGGGCTCTTAGGTTGGTGCCAACCAGCAGCAGAGTCGTCGTCCATAGATGAAGAGCGAGCACGCTTTACGTCAGGGTCAGCTTCGACTTTGGCCAGAAATACTACGTGGCTGATGCGTCATTAGCTTGGTGCGTGAATATGTGCGTATCGGCGGCTTTAATGGTAATGTATTAGAACCTGATGGTGAAATTCGTTGTGTAGCACTATCATCCATGGGCGTATTGCTTCGTGATTTCGTGACTACAAGGTACGGTAACAAACAGCTGATAAACACACAACACTAATGAAGAAAATAGCTCTGAACAATAAAAAATCATCTCTGAATGAAGTCACAGTATGTTAAACGAAAACTCTCGAAGCGAAAATACGATAAGTAAATATGAGAACAGCACTTGTTAACATCCACTCGGGTTGGCACACGAACCGAAAATGGTTAGTTCGTTAATGTGACAAGTAATTGTTACGTTGCAGTGCCATCTAGCTGATGTGTTAAAAAGGCGATATATGTTACTGTTAACGGCCGCTTCATGATTTCGACGCAGAACCGAAAGCTTTTTGCAATTGCCACTGGTATGAAGATTGGTAACTTAGTAAGGTAGAAACGTTCTGTGTTGCCATCTATGTGAATACAGGAGAATTATTTCTTCTTGAACTATTTTAGCGAATAACAGAAGGCAGCATATGTGTATGCAATAAATATTTAAGTTTATGCATAACAACTTTGACTATTCAACAGCAAATTCAAATCAAAAGCAATGTATTCCTCTATAAAGTGAATTGTGAAACAGTCTTAAGATTTATTTATGATACAAGTGGTTAAAATTGTGTTTTATATTGTGAGAAGGAATCTTGCGAAAGGTGGCCATAGGCGTAATCGTGCGAAACAATATATAGCAATTTTAACGCGTGTGTCATACACTATTTTGTTCGACAGTTCTTAATATTCATAGACATATTATAAGCATAAATAGATGGTTTTACCTATATCACGGAGTTCATGTTTAATGGTCTGCAATATGCATTTGTTGCCTTGCTTAGCATCAGTGCTGACAACATGATGAGTTACTCTTACAGTACGAAAACATTCTGTACAACGGGGGCAGTGTAGCAGTTTTAATTTTACTCTCTCCGCTGCTTGCATAACTTCATCTGGTTCAGCAGATTCCATGCTCATGGCATTCAAATCATCCGCCATTTTGTGGATCGATACGAGCTTTCAGGGTCACAGCCACGGAATGTTGACTTACCGTGGCCATAACCTACTTGAATGAGGCCGTGGACACATAAACCAAAGTTAGCTATATTGGAGTGTTATAAGTGTTATAATTTTATAACACTTTGACAGAACTTTCTACTTTTAACACTACTGACATCCGGTAAAAGATGTACTTTTAGTATCAACTGTCTAAAACGGTAGTATAGTGAACGGGTTTACCTTTTACTTGATGATATGCAAGAGCTGGAATAACTGTATGGAATGACACTTAGTGGATTATAATATAAGTTTGGTAGCTTGATAATTCAGTCATCGTAAGGCAAGTGAACCTTTACTTTTGTAAAGTATTCTTACATTTTTGTAAGGTGATTAAACTACTCAGTTCAATCCCTCAGACTTCAGCTCATATTCGTAAATGATGTAAAAACGGCTGAAGCTTGAGGTTATATGAACATTGTTCTTATATCATACCTTTTATTATATTATTTTTCTTAAACATGCGCCCTTCTTTATTTAATTCAAATACAAAAACATATATTTTGGCTTGAAAAGCTTAAAATTCATACGATGGAATATATAAATACTCTTATATAACAAATATATTCACAGTTTGATGCCATTTTGATAATTCTTATAGCACGCAGTATGTGCCTAAAATAAGAATGGTAGTATGAGTTGAAAATTTCAAATGTTATATTTATAACATATGTTTTTGAAATTATACCGTGACACAATAAATCTTAAGCATGTATACATATTTTCATTACAATATCTAGTGTGGTTTTCAGGTTATTCACGTTTATTTGCTTACATTAATGTTGCCTAAGTTCATGGCTCTAATAAAAATTAGGCAGCTGATACATTTTTAGAATACATGGATAGGTCCAGTTTTACACTGATGAATTTTCAAATGGAATGACATATTATATTATGTTATTGGCCGTAAGTATTGTATAAAATGTTATATTTGGTACTCTCTAATACCCTTGAATTTACATAATTCAATAATTCATTTCTGAAATTGAACCATTATTCAAAAAAAAAAAAAGTAATATGATAATTTCATTTAGTGTTCTGAGAGACGGTAAAAGGTTTGAAACCAGTTTGTAAAAAGTTGCATCGTGTGGAACATTTTGAGTATGGAAAAGTGTTGAAAAAAGGTTTTGATTTGAAATAAGATTTAAAGTTTGGAGGCCTAGTAAAAGAAAATTAGTTTATGTTGACAATAAAAGAAGATACTAGCTTAGGAAGCTCCCGCACTGTTCGTGTGTCTGTTAACAGCTGTGTCCGCATTATTGTGATTGAAAGTGCAAAAGATACGGTTTTCAGAATAAGAAACAATTGCCTGTTGCTTTTTATAGACAAATACATATAAGACTTAGTGGAAAATAAAGAAAAAAAATGGCACAACCCTTTAAGAGAAACTCAAAGCTTGTTCCGAGATATAAGAAGGAAATCGGATCATTTGAAGGTTAGTTACATACATCTGCTATAACATTGAATATAACATTAAACAGTACTTGGTTTTGGTTTTTTTCCCTGATGTGACAAGAAAATCTACCGCAAAATTCATTCACTGGATAAATAAAAACTTTTATATAGTAAATATATTCATAGTTTGCTGCGTTTATGGATTCCAAATCAAATGTATTTCTGATACCACACAGTAGTTGCTGAAAATAAAAATTAAAACCTTAGGCTCCCATAGGTGGAATTTATATATTCTAAATTTATAGAAATTTGTTTTTAAATCATGTCTCTAATAACTCTCCAAATCTTAAGCTTGTGTATACGTTTATTTTTTATTTATTGGAATATCTAAGGTAGTTTAAAGCATATTAGTTTTTAATTGACTGTTTTAATAGTAAACAAATAATTGGTCTACACCATTGAAAAATTAAAGTGTTACAAATATAAATATTTGTTATGATACTAATGATTATTAAAAACAGGTTCTTTATTGGTGTTGCAGTTTTTGATAAAAATAAATGAACTTATGGTTAAATATTTTTCAATCATTTTAGTATGTTAATGATATATTCTAATTAACATTTCTCAAACTATAATTGTAATAGAAAACCATTCCCACTTATAGAACTTGTAGATTTGGGAGTATTTCTGTATCTATCAAACCAAGAATGGCAAGATGTAATCCAATCAAAATGCATTCAAGAGAAACTGTAGTAAAGAATGGGAAGGGGCCAACTAAAGCAACCGGTGTGATGGTATGTTTGGGTAATGACGGGTTTCGATTGAATTTAGAAACAAGCGTTTTAGACTTTTTTGGCAAAAAAAATGTCACACCCACCATTACCCCATTTTATAAGATCAGATAATAGGACTGTTGTCATGTGTCCCAATGGCCGCGCGGTTTAAGGCATGGTGGGTGAGAGTTCGTACCCCCAGAGTAGCAAAACATTTATTTTTGCTTTTTTATTTTAACACCTCACCTCCATTATTGGGTATCTTTGGTTGGGTTAAATCAAGCATGGGATCGAGGGTAGAGGTATTGACTAAACGTGGCTTACTCTCCCCACATTCTCTTGCCGAGTGACGAAAATTGTTTTCATACAATAAACGCAGTGGTGGCTTAGTTCCACCTGCGCTGTTGTAATAATTTCCACGCTGGTATTAACTCTTTTATGCGAGGGCCGTTTTTTTTCAACTTCCTATAGGCTATAAATAAAAGTCAAGCTCATAGAAAACAATTATTCTATTACTAAAAGTTTTGTACACTTATGGCTACTTTTCAATATAATCACCGAAAAGATTGAGACATTTATCGTACCTGTGCACAGGATTTGCAATACCCGCTTCAAAAAATGCTGCTGCCAATGATTTCAAATGAGCATTGACGTTACTTTGAAAAAGACGTTGATGGAGGAAAACTAAGCATTATTTTGATTCATGGTGGATGCCACAGAAATTAACCCGCAGCGGTGACATTGTATGTTGAACGCTATCCAGATCATTCCCAGTATCTGTACAAATCTCACTGAAACAGGAAGTTGTGCTTTTAGAAAGCATCAACGAACAAACGCAGTAATTAAGGAAATGAAATTTCTGTTCTGGCTACCGCAACGCATAATCCAGAGATTAGCGTACCAGAGGTTGAACGCTGTTCTGGTATTAACCATTGGTGTGGAAAATTTTATACAGGCATGCGTCTTATATGTATTATATGAGTGCTGATGTCTATAGGGAAATGACTTTGAATCCTGTATTGCATTCTGTGTTTACGGACGAAGCTTTGTTCACAAATCATGATAACCATAATGTAAGTCCATATTTTATAAGGGAACATTAAATGCCCTGCGCTGTGAATCATTTCTTCAAGGCACTATCGATTCTTATGGAGAATATAGGCCTGAAAACATGTGTATCAATATAATTCGACCATGATGAGTGTTCCGCATACTTTGCACATGTCTCCAGAAATTCTGAATACAAAATTTCAAGTCAATAGGTCAGGGTGGTCCTGCCTGATTACAAATACTGCAAATATAAACATTAAAGTACGGTGAATTTTTTACACAAACAATTAAAAAGTCTAAATTTTTTTACCCAAATCGCTATAAAGACATTTTTGTCCACCTAAATATACTTTAATTTATTTCCTTGTCTAATGTTAGCAGAATGATATCCATTTTCTTAATGCACCAACATTTTATATAAGTATTTGAAATTTATTCGCTGGCACAAACATTCATTTCACATTAATTTTGTTAGTGATTAACGCTTATTCTCACCAGATATTAAAGTATTACAGATGGTGGAAACTGATAACACACAACATATTATTTGTGAAAAGGAATTTGGGAGGGTACATTCTAGGTTTATATTTAGTGTACTTATCTGACATTTTCCAGTAATATGTATTGAGGAAAACTCTGTATGATTATGACCAATATATGGAGAGGATACCCACCACTCCGAACCCCAGTGGACTTCTTGTGTAGACATTCCCAGGAAGAACGGGTGAGATAAAGGAACCACAGAAGTCTATGGGCCGCAGGAAAGGCCTAGGCAGCCAACAGATACCAGCAGTGTTCCGTGACAGTTAAAGTCCCTTGACCATCCGACCATAGGACGGTTGCTCAGAGGTGTCCCTCAAGCGTCTGGAGGGGTGCTCAAACGCTTTCCGAAAAAAAAACTGACTCAGAGTTGGGGACTCAAAAGGCTGCCATCTGGCTTGGCCGAGAATTAGTTCCAATAGGCAAGCCTGCCTCCATAAGTTCGGCACTTTTTTTGTGTAGTGTTTAACGCCCGCTTTTACTGCTCTGGCACCGCAGGTGATGACACTGATGATACATGAAGATGGAGCCCCAGTGGATGATACATAAAGATGTAGTAGGTGGGGGAAACCGGAGAACCCGGAGAAAACCCGCCTCTGCGCCGTTTTGTCCACCAACAATTTCGCATGCGATCGCTTGGGATCGAACCCGGGCCGTCTAGGTGAGAGGCGAATGGTCTGACCACTTGGCCACGGCGCGGCCCCATGTTCGACACTACTCAGTCTGTGGACCTGAAACGCGAAAGAGGAAAATGAAATGAGAGGTAATGAGAGAGAGAGGAAAAACATTATAGAATACACCACCCAGAGATTCGCCTTGGCAAACAGGGAAAACCGCGAGATACCCTTGGTAACAGTGAGCGGCCACCGGGAATCGAATCTGAGGCCTACAGAATTAGAGCCTCACACGTTACTGCGCATCCATCTCGCTATGTATTAAAATCCTATCAAGAAGGATGAACCTAACGGGATTTGATCATCGACTTCCTATTCATGAGTCCCACCCTTGATTGTCTTGATCACGGCTACACTCTCACTATCATTGCAGATTGTCAGCGGATCGCGCTCAATATAAGGTATAAAACGAAGGTCATTCTCTTGCCAGTTCTCAACTGGCAGGTTTTAACTTGAAATAGTCCCGTTGAGTTCTGCAGCATTTTAACGCACCAAGGGATATCTGCACACGCCAAGTACGGAGCAGTTAGGCCACCTCGTAAGATGGAGCAACAAAGTTATTCAAGTACAAGGGTCCTCTAGCGAAAATTGTCCATAAACCTTATAACGATTCTTTTATGTTTAAATGGTAGAAAAACAACAAAAGGAACCCAAATTTAGTATTTTTTTCAGAGTATATGACAATGCAACTACTGAGTACGCAAATACTCAATTAGGAAGAATGATTCGTTCTATTTACGCGAACAGCGTTGAGGACATATCACACATTTTACAAGCTTACGTAGATAATCAACTGCTTACGACAATAATCCTAACAGTTAAACATTGTCGAACTATGGCTCAAAGATTAATATATAAACTCATTACAAACATGAAGCTTATTTGAGAAACCCTAATATGAGAGAGAGCCGCCTTTCGCAACTGTCGAGAGATCTCGGGTTAAAGTTATCCCGAATACACCCTACAAGCGTCGTCAATATTACACAGCCAGTGGTAGAATAGTTGCATGCAGAATAAGTTTCATGTATTTCATCCAGATATCATTTTCTCTTATTTTATTTTTATCTGTAAACCAGCGAGCAAACGTATCATTTTAGAATGCATGCGAAATGTGCAATAAAACTAGCGCGAGTACAATACGAATGTGCCCGATTTTTAACTTGAGATATCTCCGAGACTGCGGGATATTTCATGTAGTGTTGTATCGACTTGGGAAGAAATAATGGGAGCTCCGCTTGCCTGATTGCCTCACATAAATCAGCTGTCAAACACTGAAGGCCGCTCTTGCGAACGATAGAATTGTATTTTGCGTAACATGGCAAAACCACTACTTTCAAACCGAATCTTCCCTCGTATGGTAATTCATTGCCTCTCGATATACGATTTCCCTGAACATAAACCAAGGGGAAAGTGCGGTGTATCACTTTGGAGCTGCGCAAAAGTCAATTAGATGCTTTTATTTTACCTTTAGACGTTTAAACTGCAGTGTTGAGCTTCTGCTTGCCATCAGAAAGTTATCTTTGCACACTAACAGTGAGATAAATTAATTCATCCACCATTTGTATCGGAGGTACAACAAAGAGGACATAAACAAGGGGGGAAATACTGTCTCAAAATAGGTGTATTTTTTGCTAGTTCTAATTTGAGGACCATTAATAAGCGCGGGAATGTAAAAAGAGAACTACTGCAAATAACGACAAATACAATCAATGAATTTAGTTGAATATTACATAAACTAGCTATTAGACTAGAAATTTCCGTTAAGTCACATGAAAAGATAAGTAAAATCAATTTTGTGTTCACAATACTTTGGTTAAATTCGCTGCCACCCTTTTGTGTCAGACGAAAGCGTGCTTAAAGTTGCATTAATTGCTGTAAAAGACACTCATTGCAAAATGATACATACGAAACTTAGGTGAAGGAGGATCAGCATCATAATGTCTTGAACCTTCAATGTTAGTGTTATAATCAACCATGGGAGCACTACCATAGTCATCCGCAATCCAGTTTTTTTCATTATATGTCTATGAATATCTGAAACCTCCAATGCCAGTGTGATAATCAAATAAACCACCATTAATACTCGCTATCCAGTTGGGTTTTTTTCATCTCCCGCGATATTATATGTCCTTGAATGTCTTGAACCTTTAAAGCTCGTGGATAATCAAACAACTCCATGGTCATCCGTCACCTAGTTTGTCTTTTCTCATCTCCCGTGATATTATATGTCCCTGAATGTCTTGATTCTTCAATGCTAATCTTATAATCAAATAACCACCATAGTCACCCGCCATCCCGGTTTTTTTTTTCACCTCCGCGATGTTATCTCCAAGGAGTGGTTTCGCTTCAGATGATGTTGTATGAGCAACAGTTTAGGCCACCAGAACAACAGTTTTCAAAGAACCCTACGACGGGTATGGAGTCTCCAAGCGTCATGATCGCTGGAGATTCCAGTACAACAAAAATCGACTAGCTATTCCACCAGCGCCAAGTCAAATATCACTAGCATACCTACGCTTCACCTTCGCAGCCGTCGTTACGCCCAACAAGTCGCCCGCTATCCACCGTCAGCAACTCAGCAACATCTTCCCACTCATTTCACTCCTTACGCCATCGGCGTTTCAGTGAAGCGGCGAACTACATCACAGCAGCGACTTTCTAGTCGCAAAGAAGCATTCGACACTCCTGACGGAACCACCGGCAGTGCTGCCACACAATAACCTATCGACCGCCATTTGGCAAGAGAGGGCACCATCGCCATCACTAAAGCTCCTACGACGACGACGACGACCACCACCACCACCACCTCCAAAACCATCTGGCACAGCTGTTTTAGTGCCTTTATCGTAGGTAAGCACCAACACCTGGCATCGCAGTTATTTCAAGAGATGGGGCAACACCACTGGTATTCAGTGGTCTCGGTGACGACCGGAATAGACAACAGCAGCGGATCTACACCATTGCACATATTGCTGCATTAGACAACGCTTTGTACACATGTGTGTTTTTTCTCGGCTACACTCTCCGGATTAAAGCCAACAGAACTTCTTGGATACAAGTTTGCCGTTGGTGTTGTCTTTACGCACACAGGACGCTCTTACGTCCACTATATTACTACTCTAGAGCACCCACCCTAACCTCGGGCTGTATGCAGCATGCCTCATGCGTAGTAGGAAGTATTGCACCTCCTACTACAAACCCAGCCCCTTCACCGGGCAACCTGCTGATCTTTAAATTCCAGGTGAACTGCAACATCAGCAGAACAGTAGACAACTCGTATCTACCGCCGCCAAGCATACGCCAGGCAAAGGCGCCAAAGCTTACAGACCAGAGATTCCTCTCCATCCGGGATAATGCCAGTAAGGTTTGGCACATCGTGGTCGTTTGCTAAGAAGTCACCCGTGAGAGAGGTAACGTCGTCGTTTGTTAAGAATTCGCCCTGTGTGAGGCAACGTCGTTTGCTAAGAATTCACCTGGGAGAGAGACAACGTCGCTGTATGGTAAGAAACGTCGTCGCATGTTAAGAATTCGCCCTTGTGTGAGGCAAGTTCATTTGCTAAGAATTCACCCGTGAGAGAGGTAACGTCGTCGCATGTTAAGAATTCGCCCGTGTGTGAGGCAAGGTTGTTTGCTAAGAATTCACCTATATGTGAGGTAAGGTCGTTTTGCTAAAAATTCACCCGTGAGAGAGGCAACGTCGTCGATTGCTAAGAATTCGCCCGTGTGTGAGGTAAGGTCGTTTGCTAAGAATTCACCCGTGAGAGAGACAACGTCGTCGCATGTTAAGAATTCGCCCGTGTGTGAGGCAAGGTCGTTTGCTAAGAAGTTCGGGAAGTAATAAAACACTGTCCGCGAAGTAATTTTCTTATGATAAGAAACTGTATGTGAAGTCAAGTAACGTCGCTCACCTATCTAACAGTCGGCTCGTGATTACGTGAAAGTGAATTGTACCATATACTCAAATAAAACACTGTAATTGAAAGTAATTGTGAGTAAGTGTTAAAGAGCATCAGTCAGCAACATAAAAGTGTATAACCAGGTGCTTGTCTTCAAAATTCCTTTAGAATAAACAGCAGTAATATGTTACAAGTGTTTTCTTAACAATTACAAGATCACTCCTACAACTCCTCCCACTAGACAAATCCACGCCTGGGAGAGTCAATGTTCGTGCAAAACTGAGCAACGCCGTGGAAACGCATCCCAGAAGAGCTTCAGTACCAGGTACGTGAGTGTAGTGGAGTCGATTGGAAGTGACACTTAGTTACGCTGCACACAAGCACCCAAAGGGAGGCGTAAAATCAACTAACTAAAATACTCCCGCATATAGCTCACAACGTGTACCACTAACAACGAATCGAAATCTCCGCTGCAACTTTAACCGAAGAAATCCAAAATTAGCTTACAAAATGGAAGGACTCTGTAGATCAAATGGGAAGCGAAAGACTTCCAAAATTAATATTATGTACATTATATAGATCCACAGTACACAGGGACCAAGAAAGACAGATAGCAGTGAAAGGACCAAAGCCATCTTTGTTAGATAACGTAATATTCCACATGGTTTAAAACGAAGTGGTTTATGGTGATGACGATTATGAATATCTAATTATTTGTTGTAAAAGAATAAAATAATCAGCGTTCTACAGCTTAATTCAATTAATTATTATTGGCGTCAAGCAAGAGACGAGTATGTTAATAATCTTCAAAGAAATAATTTTCAGACCCATGTTCACATAAGCTTTGTATTCTGATTTGATATTAGGAGAGCGTTCCCAAAATATTTGAAGCAATAAATATACACCTAGTAAACTTAGAAGAGAAGGCTTTGGAGAAGTTTGAAAAAAAATTCAGCAAATAGCAAACGAGCGGTTGGCCATTTGGCACAGTCACAGTGGAGTGTCTTAAGCGTGCATGACTGTATTCAGTTCATAACCAAAAATGCCAAGCTTAAGCTCCATATATTATCTTGAACACAATTTGTTCATACAGTTAACAACGATCCTGGATTTTCTAGACACATATTGTTTAAGGTAGGATGTTCTAAACATGTTTTACCATTACACTACAACTACCAACATAACTTAACGAAGTGTCTTTGGCCGATAGCTTATCAGGAAAAAATGTTTCTTTGCCTGCTCTCTATCACAATAAAAATTAGGACTAACAATTCTGCAAATATATACTGTATCGTTTATAAAGCTACGACATAAACCTGTGGTTTTGTATACTAATTTACTTCAATATATTTTGGAGACATATTCCTTTCATTTATCTCAACCAGAAAATAATGCACTCGAAAGCTGTGTTTCCTATTTCCGATAACAGGCCCAAAAGTCATGGTGACTCTGTGCGACGGCTGAATATTGTGAAGAAAATCTCAGTACTATTTATTGAGGAAGCAATACTCGAATTGTTGAAAAACCCTGATACTAGTTGGTGGTTCTAAAACCTATTGAGACAGGAATTTACGTCTATACGTAATTGCTGCGCCACAGGTATAATGGCTTTTAGGTAAATGACATGGTTCGAATATTACGGTTGTTGTAGATCCTTCCTATTAACTTTCCCTTCTCTTCCCTTCCCAAGGGCGGTAATGGAGTCCACCCTAGCGTATCGCATCTTCACTCCGCGGTTAGCCCTTTTGGGATCAGCAAGGACATCCAGACCATAGAGGGGACATGGAAACGAGCAAGATTTTCTACTGACTGAAAATTATCAGTGAAATATTGAGAGTTGCGGATCGATTAATAAAGCAGAATGTTATGATGGATTAAAACCGATCCTATGGAACCTTAAAGAATGAGTGAATCAATAATGGTATATACCAATAGTGCAAAATGTGTCAAACATAATGCAATGGGTCTGATTACAGCAAATATACTAATTGGTTAAATAATTACATTACTGTAAATACCAAAAAACCTCACTGGAGAACTAAAACTATTAATGTAAACAAACTATTTGAGTTTTCAGAGAAATGCTGTGAACCGGAAAATCTGGAGGGTACTGTTAGCGTTTTATAGTATGTACATTTTGTACAGAATTTGAGGGATCTACATTGATACCAGCACGAGAATCAATCAATGATAAGGTACAGCACCGAAAAAATGAAAACTCCATACAGTTGGTCACCAACTGGTTACCTTTTGAGTAAAGCAAAGACAACAAATTTGCTCGCTGCTCCTGCGAATAGTCTAATAGGCACTGCCCGACCAACTGCGCGAAAACAAAGAGCAGGTAATTTCTTCACTGTTGAGGCAGTGCAACGTTTTGCGTGTGAAATACACAATACACCTCTAATAGGTTTAATACACCTATTGTAAGTTCATAATTCATAGAGAAACAGCTCTGTTATGTCACTTGCATTAGTATTTATTACTCCGGATATAAATATATACATACATTCATTGGTTTAGTAAAATACTGGCATAGTAGTCATAACATAATTAACTATAATATAACTATAATATGTATAATTAACTTAATATAATTAAAAGCAAACACAGTGACAATTATTTAGTATTAACATAATAAAACAACAATCTTCTTAGCTTGGATAATAGCATTGTAATTGCGATGTATCGCCAAACGTATGACAATTAATTTGTAATGAAAAACTGTAACAAATATTGCAGTGGATATGAACAAAAATCTTGGTAATTAGTTGTTGTGGAATACAATTTAAAATAATCTTTGCATAGATTACGTAATGACCCAGTAGATTGATTTTTCTGAGTGCAGAACTTTGCCGCAAACTGGACACTAATGTCACCACTTTCGATAAATAAGAAAAGTTCCTCTCAGGCAATCATAAACGTAGACGTTGATGGCTTGGGTTGCTTTCTATTGCTGACGTTATAAACTGACACTCGACGCTCAGTATAAGATAGAGAGACCATCGCTGCTGTCACGTGTTTACCTACTGCTTTTACAGAGCTTGCACTAGTCTAGTATAAAATATATATTACGTCTGTAGACGTCATTTATGTTCATTTCCGTGGCAAAGTGTAACTTGACACTCGAAAAAATGGAGTTTTACCTATGGACTCTCTTTACCTTGCATTATTTTATGCCCAAAAATATCTATCGATTTCCGCCGTGTTTGAACCCGCGACCTTGGGTACTTGGTAATCACAAACCCACGGAGGGCGACTTAAAAACTTGAAGGTTTCAGACTCAATACCCTTCGGAACTGGTTAGCGCGATACGATTTTCCGAACTTTCTACTTCTGAAATGACGAATTTGCTAGACTTAAAGGCATCGAAGAGTCTTAAGATCAATCCATCATAATTACTTCTTTCATTTCTCTCACGGTTTGAAGCCGATTAGTGCCCTATTATTTTTTTGCTCTTCAAACCGGCAATCCACAGGAAAATAAATAAGGAACTAGCTCATGTAAGGAAATTACTAAAATTACAGGCATAAAGGGGAACTCATACGATATGCACGGAAACGAAACGATGCATATAGGTTGATGTAACATTTTAACTTATCTAATGGTAACAGAACCTCCAAATCACTTGGTGCCCAAACTAACATATTGATCAAATAGGCTCCCTGTAGTTTGAAATAAATGTATGGCGACCAAACACAACTCCATTCTAGTGGAGTGGTGAAAAACAAGAGCAGAAATCTGATGTGTTCCATTTACATAACTTTCTCAGCTGTTTCATATACATACTATTTTTACGAGGTATGGCCAGAAACTAAGGTTATAAAGCCCATATTCTTGGGAGAGCGAACTTAGCAGTGTGCTGTAATTCTAATACATGCGGTTGGCAACTGTGCAGAGTTTTTCAGCCAACTGCCACCTGCGTTGCTACTGCATGGTAAACACCAATGGCTACTCGTTTGGAAAACTGGTCTCGCAAAGGAATCCGAAGTTATTCGATTTCTATGGGCGAAACATGTAACTATGGCTGACATTCACCGATAGGTGGTAAAGGTTTATTATATATAAGGTGTTTTAATCAAAATCGATAGAGATATTTTTTAGAAAAACAAAATTTTCAAATATTGTGTAGTGGGGAATATTTTCGTGAAAATTTTCGTGTCGCATCCTTGGAAGATACTAAACATAATTACCAAGTTTGTTGATTAATTATCTTTTTGTTTTTGAGCTCTGCTGTCCAAAAACACACACATATGCGGACCTTTTTCTAAAAATATTTTTCCGTACTCATGGCCCTTCAAAACATATATTTCCGGTGAAACCTCGACATCGAACATTTGGGTGGAATATAATATTTTCTCTAGCTACCATGTACATTGTATGTATATAAGTGCTGGGGAAAGTACAAATTGAATATGAAAAACTGCTATCTTGTAAACGAAATCCTGCATATTATTCTGTATTTGCTTTAGCTTGAAACATGATAAGTAGAAAGAGATAGCAATATATTCCACGCGACAATTGGCAATTCTTAACTGCTTAATCTCAATTTCTGATTGCAAAGGTTTCCCTCGTTTCCCAACACCCACTTGGAGCAATACAAAGGCCAGAGAAGTGAGGACGGCGAAATATACCAGCATATTTTCCATATTTCACTGCCAAAAATAAGTTCAGCTGGTAACAACACAGTTACAACTGATACTGAGATAGTAATAGTCAGTGAAGGATGACTGTGACAGTGTTTTCAGTAACTGGACCCTCAACGCACTCCACCTCCTGGGCCGGTCAGGTAGCAGAAACATGGTTGTGTTTCAATACAAACCTCACGCACTGTAAAACATGTCATTTTCGAATTAAATTGCATACAGTAGATCTAAAGCTGTACCTATAGAAAACTTTCTAGCACTGCAACGGCTACTGATTAATGTGTTATATCAGCCTGTTTTTAACATTTCTATCCATTATTAAACTCAGCTGCTGTTGCTGTAGACATTACTAAGCACATATCATGATAAACAATATTTGATCCAGTATTCGCGTATACCATCTTCTGAAAATGCCGTACTGCTTATCTATTACACGTCACC
Organism: Hymenopus coronatus; assembly: GCA_030762935.1. NCBI lineage: Eukaryota > Metazoa > Arthropoda > Insecta > Mantodea > Hymenopodidae > Hymenopus > Hymenopus coronatus. Next base: position 394,892,589 of record CM060900.1, read on the forward strand.
AAAACTAATTTGGTACTCATTCATAGATTAGTCTGGATTTGGTAGGCATTTTAGCTCGTTGTTCAACGTGTTTTTGTTAAAATGGAAAATGTTCAGTACCGTCCAGTAATTGTTGTCTTACTCTTAGGAGGAGATAAAAACGAAATTAGATGATGTTTTTAGGGACCTTTCACCATCAATGACAACAGTTAGGTATTGGTTCAACTCCTAAAAGCGTGGTCAAACATCCGTTTTTGATGGGGACCGCTCAGGACGTCCGACATAGGTGGTAACCGAGGAAATCATTGAAAAAAATCCACTATATGAACCTAACTGAGCATTGAACGAAAGTTGGCATAGTGGCAGAGCCCAAAAATGTGTCTACGTGAACGGAGATTTATATCTTACATGATAAGTTGGAAATGAAAAAGTTGTCGGCTCAGTGAGTGTCGCGATTGATCATAGTTAACAACAAGTGAGTGCGCTTTTCAACTTCGAATCTCTTTTTGGAACTGTTTCAGCCGATTCAAAGCAACATTATGCGTGAAGTCACCGTCGATGAGACTTGGCTTGATCATGATTCTGCGGAAACCAAGAAACCATCAAAATAAAAGGTTGCTTCTAGTGAATCTGCTCCTAAGAAATCAAAGACTGTCCCATCGGCCAGAAATGTGATGGCGATGATATTTTGGGATGCGAAAGGTATCATACTCCTTAACTTCTTAGCGAAAGGAAAACACGATTACTGGACAGAGCAATACTGAGCTATTGTCGCGTTCGATATGAAGTTACAAGAGAACATGGGCCATTTACGAAGCAGGAAATGCCGTTTCATCACAACAACGCACCAGCACATTCATCCAGAGTTATTGTCGCCAAACTGCATGAAATGCATTATTAACTGCTGTCGCATATCCAATATTCGACCCGCCAAGAGATTCTTTGTCCACAAGCATGAAAAATGGTTCACGGAGACAAATTTTAAATCAATGAGGCCATTGGTTAGACAGAGGCGTAATGTGCAGAGCTTGACAATTTCTATTATAGGAGTGGTTAGAGTAACAGCAGTAAATTTGTGAGACATGTACTTTCCTCAAAACGTACCATGTTGAGAAATAAATAATTTGTGTTTGAAAAATGGCCTTCCTTATTCAACCACCCTGGTACTAGATGCATCCTAGGGAAAGTAAAATACTGTTATTGTCATCAGCCAAGTTACACAAATTTTCACATATTTAGGGTAGGAAAAATCATGCCTCCACAGTAGAGAATCCATCCTGGATTCCCTACTTGAGCTGATGATGCTACTGCCACTTCATAAATAAACAGAGGAACTTATTTAAATGGTGTCTTAAATCCAAAATTTTCCACTTTTTATATTTTATATCACAAAGAGTTTGTGTTTATCACTTGCCAACATATTGTACTCTTAACGGTTTACATACCATATTTAAATGTATGTAAAAATTAAATAATAATTCATAGTTGAAGTTCTAAAACCAAAAGTTCTTAATAACAATTTTAAAAATGATTCCGGTGTGTCGGAATTTCGCCCCGCACGATTTTTTTAACATGCCAATGCATCTACTGACATGGGATGTCGCTTTTAAGCACACTTACGAAAATTGGTCTGTGTTGGGTTTGAACCCGCGACGAGTTCAGGAGACCAGCGCCTAACTAGCCTATCCAGACCGACTACTTCTTAAGGGTCACGTTTTCCTTCTGAGGAGTGATTTGGTAAATCGACGCCAATACCAACAAAGTTAAAAATATTAAACTGTCATAATCGTACTTAAAAATTTTGCCAGAAAATAAAGAAAACCCCAATTTGTATAGTCTACGATGGATTGAAGGCACGTTGGAACTAAACTTCTCAATTAGAGTGTAATATTTGAGCAACCGTTTCAACTCCTGAGGTTTTTGTCTGAGAAACAACTGATGGAATTAATTGCTTGCTGAACTGCAAGGTTTCTTAACGTTGATTTTATTGGTGATTTTAATGAAACACAATCACTTTCATACTTTCAGGCTCTGTGGGGATTAGGAAATGATTCCGGATACATTTTTTATAGTGTTTGACGCCCGCTTTTACTATATGTGGCATCGTAGGTGATGACAGTGGTGATACATGGAATGAAAATGGACCACCCATGTAATGTGATGGCGGGGGATACCGGAGAATCCGGAGAAAACTTGCCCCTGCACCGCTTTATCCACTATAAGTCCCACATTCGGTCACCTTGGATCGAACCCGGGTCGCTTATGTGAGAAGCGAGAGGCCTAATAGCTTGGCCACTACGCGGTCACAATTTTGGTTAAGACAACAGTGAAGTAATAAAGGTAATTTTCTAAAGATTAGAGCTACAAATTAAAATTTCTAACTAAAATTTCTTATAATAATTGAGAAAATAAAGTTATTGAAATGTAGCCGCGTAAAGTTGTTGTTTTTACTTTAAAGCTCCTATTATAAATTCTAACATTTTTTAAAAGTTTTAGGGGTGTGGGGCGCTTTGATTATGCAGTATATGTACATAATAAAGTTTATAAAACAATTTAAATCCTCCAAAATAGTTATCCAATTTGACTGAAATTTGGTATCTGTGTTAACATAGCAGTACACAACCACAGTAAGGTTTTCAGAAGGCTCTATACAAATACATAGAAAGATGATACTTCACTGCCGTTGTTCCGCAACAACCAGTTGAAATGCATACTGAAAAATGTCAAATATATGAGCCTACCATCCCCTACTATCTTGAGATGTACATTTATCTTAAATTAAAGTTAATAGCAGATAGAGCAAGAAGAACTGTACCTGGCTATATTGAATCTGAAGGACAGTTTTATGTAAAATTTTGCAATTCTTGCCATAAAGGTTGAATTAAGACTCTCCAAACTAATCTTTACTCAAAGTAATGTATTTTAGTATAGGTTTAAAGAAGATCATTTATACTTACATTACTTATTACTTATAAAAACTACTTTACAAAGGTATGTTAGGGCTACATTTTTATACATAGTTAGCTATAATAACTACATTATAACAACTATGATATGTAATAACCGTAATAACATTATAGTCAATATTATAGTCAATAGCATACAATAACGTGATATACAGTATGATAACATACAAAGAAGAGAAATATAATAATATTTGACTCAGCAATATTATATAAGTACTATAAAGGAAACCTAACATAAACTTTAATGTTCAGAAAAAATAACATTAATAGCTTCTCAAATTCTTTTAAATGCCATGCAGATACAGAAATATGATGTAGTGAAGACTTATAACTTATTACAAATGTTTAAATGTATAATAAAATAAAATTTACTTTTGTGAAAAACAGGACTGTCAAACAGAATCCTTATTACAGATGTTTAAATGTATAATTAAATAAAATCTAATTTTGTGAAAAACAGGACAATCAAACAATATATATTCCATAGATGAAATACACTCTTGACACACACAAAGAAAGTCATTTGTAACATATTTTAAATCATACAAAATAATATCCGATTTTATCATGCCCAAAAAGAAATTGTGTGAAAATATGATTAGTTATAAACTCCCTATATTCACATCTATCTTCAACAGTATTAAAGAACGACTCTTAGTCAATGCACCACTCTAATCCACTGGAATCCACTTTTCATTCCACATTCCCACTATTTGAATGCTACATAATCGTGTAACATGGCAGATAATTGCTATATTTATGTTCTGTAGCTTCTTAGTTTATAATATCAGGTTCCTTTGCAAGTTGAGCAGCCCTTTCATTTCCAATTGTACCACCCTGTCTTCGTGCCAATCCCGGATGTGTATGTTACTTTCCTTAATTGATTTTCTAATACACACAGGCAGTGCATTAATACATTATTTATTACTAATTGATTTAAGTGCTGCTTGTGAAAAACTAAAAATAAATACATTAGCTTCATTATTTATACTCCACTGCACCTATTCTTTGATATCTAGAAGTTGTGCCTGGAATACAGCATACTGTGGTACCCAACTAAATTTTGTTGAAATACTTTCAACATTAATATACTGAAGAACAAACGCACATTCAACTTGAACTTTTCCAGTAATTTCGCGTTAGGAAAGTGAACCATCGGTATAAATGTCAAAACGTGATTATTCTTACAGTTAGTAACGATGGTGAGGAACACACTAGGATGTTCGATAGTTGTATGCGTGGCTGAATGCTCTATTTTCGATCTTGGAATTTCTGCAAGTGCTTTCACGACCTTTCGTGATGCTAATAATTTTTGCTGTTGAGGTCCAATTGCAGCTATTGTCCGAGCTGCATCGGTAAATATAGTACGAAATGTTTTGGGGATACGCAGAAGAAAACTTTGCTGAATCCTAAACAGTTGTCTGCAAGCTATTTTCCGTTCTAAAACAACTCTAAAAGATGTGACATAGTATAAAAATTATGGTTCTGCATTAATCCTCAAGTAGGCCCAACCGCTCTTGAAAGGCATGCAATAAGTGTACTAGATTTGGTTTCCAGATATTTTAAATGTGATCGAAGCATTAGTTGCCGGTCCAGAATTACTCAAAGTTATGTGAGGTCATCAACCAAATCTATGAGTACTTCCGTCTGTTTGTGACAAGCATTGCGGTAGTCCTTACAGGTTTAAACTCCTGCTTTTTCTTACAGCCCCATGTACGATATATAAAATATATGTAATATTTCATTAGTTATTGAATTTAAAATGCTAAGGGTAGTAAATTCTGCTAGTAAAAGCACATCACCAGCGTAAGCAATAATGTTACATCCTTCAATTAGGCCAACGTGCTGTAAACCGTATCCAGAAGCCAGGGCTACATGCAGGGCCTGTGGAAAACCCTCAGTAACAGTGTTATTTTCACTTCTCATAATTTCAACTGTGAAATAATTATGTACTAAGTGATACAAAATTTAAAGACATTTCTTTTTCAATTGATTTAAAATTATTGTCCACCAGGCATTACTAAAAGCACCACTTACATCCAAAGAGATTAAATTCTCATAATTCTTCCTTTTAAAAATGCCTTTCATCCACTGTACAACATTAAAAACGGTATCTTCTGTGGACTTTCCAGGCATAAATCCATATTGTTTGGATGACAAAGCATTATTGATTGTTACATAATACATAAGGATATTTATTAACATTTCTCAAGAATTTTTCTTTTGGTTAATATATCTTTACCGTTCGCAATAGTAAAAATATGTCATCTCCGAGAAATATTGAGCTAGAGAAGCCACTTTTCTGCTATATTCCTTAAAGCCGTTAAAACCAATTTTCTGATAAAAATGTTCATATTTTGGATACATGTTTTTTTTAACAATAATAGTATAGCCCAAAATGTCATTAAAAGCAGCATAATCTTATAATAAGCACTTTTAAAGTAGGCTACAACTGATGGCAACATTTCAATTGGAAATTTTATTACTCAATGCTTAGGTGCACTTTGGAACATGTTTGGAGCTCTAGCTATACTTCTCTGAGAGAAGATACGATTTAAAAACGGGAAAATAACAAAAACCTGAACGTGATTAAGTAAGGAATCATTTAGCTGCACAGAGTACAGTTTAAATGGCGCAGTGCTTTAAAAATGACGTCTATACGTGTGTTACAAATACTCTGGGGCATGAAAACTTTGCAGGTATGTAGTTTAAAGTTGGGTACATGCTTTGCACAAAGTAACAAAAATCGACTTTAAAAAATGGCTGATAAAGCACTTCTGTGTTTCCTTAAACAAAAGTTACCTGACCCATTCGGTAGTTGAACCTAGGTACTCTGACTAAGATGCCAACACGCTGACCACTCAACTACAGATCCGGTGCTCTTTCTTATGATGATAAACATATTTACGTAGCTCCTCTATCGAGTTGCACTCGATTCCTTTAGAACATGTCACTAGGGCGCTCGGAATGTGGAGAATTGCGAAACCGAGGTCAACGTATCTTTAACACACATCCGAGCCCAACATTCAGGAATAAAAGGCAATTTCTTAAATTTTTATCGCGAATAACTACTGGTGGTGCCAACATAAAACTGAGTGCCCGGATAGTTGGAATGCATAGTTTTCTGGTTAAACGTGATTTAAAGACGTTAAATAAGAAGGCATGTCCTCATTGAAATACAGGCTCAACGAGACAGTTGGCTCAGCGGTAATGTGTGAGACTAAGATCTGGGAGGTCCGGGATTGACTTATCGTTGACTACCAGATTTTGCTGGTCAAATTTAAAAAATAAGTATCAAACTTAGTACACTAAGGTTAGCATTTCTTTGGTTTTTTGTGGGTTTCCCTGGTACGTAATTAAATGTTGGGCTAATTTCTTATCTACCATGATTTTATTTCCCTAATTCGCCTTTAAAACCGTCTCTTTCTTGGCTTTCAGGTGTACTTCTAGGTTTTGTGGTGTAGTGGTGCCGGACAGATGGCGAGGAGGTTTTGTCTAAGGAAATAGTATTCCCTGTGAGCACAGCAGTGATGTTCGGTTGGTTAGTCATTCATCACCCTCTCTAGGCAGTTTGGTAGTGGGACTGGTCTTCGGGCTAGGAACTGTGAGGGATTCCGCGCGTCTCTAAGGCCTATCTGTCTGCTGCCTGAAGCTTCCTGCGAATTCTTCACTTTATTCCTTCTTATTGGAGTGTGATAGCCAAAATAGACCTCTCGAAACTCGCAGTGCGGTGTCTCCCTCCGTTGAATACCCTGTATACATATATTCTGAAGTTCAGTATCCAATATAGCAAAACGTAGCAGCAATGCATTTTTAAAATTATTTATTAACTCCTACCGTGGTTATCCTGGAAACACTCGGTTTTTGGAACGCATTTATTAATTATTAATCCGGGTTAAAACGTTTTGTATTTTGTATTTCGTTTAGAGATTACATTTGGAAGCTACTAGTTGAAACTCGGATGCTGTGCAATATTTCAGTGTTCTGTTTGATGTTTGCCATTTCAAGATAGTGTCCTGTATATTTCCCCCTTATAATTTCCTATCAATATGTTCACTTGATCGGATTAGTTTGGTTTATTTGCACCTACTTCTTACTCAGTATCCCAAATTTGCACATAAATGTGCTCGAGATAACTCGAAGTAATAAAAAACAACCGTAATGAATGTATTGTTGTATTTACATTGTTGGCCACACTGGACTGAAAAAATGACGTAATAAGCACCGAATACTCATATGTTATATGTAAGATAAGATTAGGATGGCCCTGGCTTCAATCCCTGAAGCCGGCTATAGGTACCTTGTGGCTTTCCCTAGTTGACAAAGGGAATGTTGGAGTGGTTTATCGTCTATCATGATTTCCGATCCCTTCTTTCCTATCATTTCACCCACTACCCCTTATGTTATTAGTGGACATTAGGTCTGTATGGTGGCTGTCAGAGTCGGACAGGTGGCGTATGTGCTTGCTCGTTAGAAAGTTCTTTTCGGTCCTGTTGGATGGCAGTCTTCGCTAAACCGATTCCGGTTGATCGAATATTCCCTGGTACTGCCAAGGAGAAACCATTCTGAGCAGCCCATTTATGTAACTGGGCCATCAAGCTTGGAATTCTTAGAAATTTCTGTGCGTCTATGTCGGGCAACATACCTGAAACCTATAGCCTCCTGCGGTATCTTCACCTCATCTGCCCCCCTGAGGATAGGGAGCACTAAGATCTGCATTGGGTTAAAGTGGGAAGTGTTCTCTCCGTTCCGTGGTCATAAGTCATAATTCTATTCCTAAGTTTTTTAAGCCAAATTGAACTAACACTGCTTATGCAAGTACACTGATTCACCTCGGCCTATCTCTTAACGGTAGATAGTTAATTTGATAAAGGGGCGGATACATGGCTTTCATTTGAAAAGTGTCTACAAAGTGGTTCATGATGTTGGCGAGTAGGTGCTGGTCTCAATCCAGATATGAGTGTAATATTGTCTAATTACTCTGCAGCACACGCCGTTTATCAACGGACCAATCTCCCCACCACTTCCCATTATGCATTGAGGGAAAAGTGTGTTTCATATTCTGTTGCAGATTAATACCCTCATTTCTAGTATTTGTAGTTGCCTCTGACACATGTAATGCATCTGCAAAGCTTTGGCGCAGCAACAAAGGCTGAAAGCCGTCATTTTCGCTGAGCTGTGCGACAGATGGGAGGTGCACGGTTTTTGCCTGTTAGAGACTGGTTGCAGGTGGTGTTCCAATTTTCATGCACATATCTGAAAAGCTAAGTGTAAATTTGGGTAACTCTGATCTACATGGTGGGAAGCGTGTGTTTTATTATGGTATAAATCAAGCATTATATACGTAATGTTTAAGACCGATAATGTATCTTTATAAATTCGCCAGCACAGAATGTTTACTGCGAAACCATAAATACAGAAACCAAGGAAGAAGGAGCAAAGATGTTCTTCTTCATTACGTTGTGTGCAGATGTGGCAAATGTTCCTCAAAGCCCTCTAAGAAAACGAGTACCCAGGGAGATGGCTCCGCGATAAGGTGTGAAGCTCGCATTCAGGAGATCGTGGGTTCGATTGCATTCGGTCCTACGCCATTGATTTAGTTTCCCCCGAGTTGGAGGCCCCTCTTCTACGATGACATTGTGCCCATTTATTCCCTCTCAAGCAGTTTCATCTTTTATCTTTCAGGTGGGCGCGGAGCTGTGCAGCGTCAGTCGACGTCGGACAGATGACGCAGATGCTGTTCATTGCAAAGTTCTTTTCAGCCTTGCCAGAATGATAGTCTTCTTTAAGCTGTCTCAGGTAAGTCGAATTCTCATTGATTCTGCCAAAAGGAAGTCTTTTCGGAGTACACATATTCGTTCGGGTTTTATAGTTTTTCATCGTTTAACACCTGTGAGCGTCACTGTGATATTTCTGCCTGCCGCCTAACCTCCTGCAGTTCTTTAATTTCACTAGTTTCTCTTGCGGAGGGGAACACAAAAGCTCCGCCTTGGGTCAGGCTGAGCTAGATGACCCTCTCCTCCCTTTTAACATAGCATTGTCAAGAAATTGAATTCGAAATTGTTAGACGAGCCTCCCAGGTGATTTGCGGCAGATCATGGCTGATCTTTACAGGCTCTGGGAATAAGGATATGCTATAGTAATTTATTTTGCAGAAAATATAATCCCATTATCGGTTAAAAGCTCTCAAATGCAAGATAGAGAATGGAAGAATGAATCAGTGGTGTGCACTGCAGTTGTATGAAGACACAAAAAATGGTGATTATTAAAGGTTTACAGGCGAGCCCAGATTTTTACTTATTTCGTTTCCAGTCACGGATATAGCCACCAAAATGTTCCTTTGGAAGAACAAAACAATATAACGAAAACACTACCTCTATCGTCTAGTGGTTAGCACACCAGCTTCTAATCTAGAGATATCGGGTTCGAATACCGGCTGTAGAATAGAAATTTCTCTTTAGCTTGGATTATTTACATCCTCGCTAGAGTTTTATGATGCAAGTGAGATTTAAATGGGTCTGTGAGTAAATGTGAATTTAATGTTAAATAAATCCAAATATATATACAGAATAGTAAACGTGTGCATATCAGTGCCGATGTGCAATTGTCCAAAACGCAAAGCATAGGGAAACACAGTTTTAACATTTTCTACCACGTATTTCGTAGATAGTGGAAAATTTACATTCCACGCATAAATTATACATCGGATATCATCGAAGATGTTTCAAGATTCAAGATTCTCTGAATCAAAATAAAAGTATTTTAAACACAGGATTGGGTATGTTTGTGTGTACAGAGTAAGTAAAATATGAAAATTCGGATAAATTTTGAACGAACTATTTCAACCCTTTTATAAGGAAAGGATTTCGTAACCCTTTTTATAAAAACAGACTGAAGATTTTTTTATTAAAATCTATACACTTAGGATATTTATACAACAAATGAAATGGATATTGAATTTTGTGGGAAAAACTCAAATCCAGGCCATTTGTCTCAAGGAATTGAAATGATATTAAAATGAGCCCGGGGTCTGTATAACTTAAAATTACGGGACATTCATCTTCTCGATATAAGGAAAAATACTGGTATTCGATAACCGATATTCGATCTCGGTAACTCTTGAATGTGAGACAGATATGCAGATCACAACACAGATGCGGGCTGTATAATTAAGTGTAGCTGGTAAACCTTAAGAGATAGAAATTCTTGATGCTGTTTGTTGTTTGTCTTAGTTGTTCATTAACTTCTTTTGAACTGCTGTCACCATTCAGTTGTTCCTCGCTGTCATGGAATGAATATTCACAGGTTGGGTTATAGCAAGAGCTTTTAAAAGAGTTGACTGTCACTTCATTCTTTTGTTCCTCAGTGAGAGCGGTGGCGCTGCGGTAACTTGCACGGCATGTCGTAGGTTTGATTCCTGTGGCCGGCCTTACTGACACATGGGTTCTTTTGGGGGTTTTCCCCGGGCTTCCAGGTGAATGCTGAAAGGTTTATTACTTATTTTGAATTTCCAATGCGTCATTTATAGCTTCCTTGTCATCAATTTACGGGTGGGTTGAAGACTAGGCGATAGTGTTCGGCTTGCGGACTGTAGAGGCCATTCCTAACACAGTCGCTCGATCGGGAACCGCCTTCGGGTTGCTCTTGGGCCCTTTGGAGACCGCCAAAAGGCTCGGGGCTTGCCGATTGGTCCCAGGTGAAGTAGGAGGCGTTCAATCTGGAACGGTTAGGGACCCCATCCCTGTATGTGTCCGTCATTATCCAGAGTTGGTGACCCTTCGGTCTCTCCCAAGGGCCTCCATCCGTGTTCCGTCCCAGGGTCTGAGGACTTTGTCCATGGCTAATGCTACTCCTGTATCCCTCTTGCACCTACATAGAAATGTGTAATGAAACTGTTTTTACACAGTGATATCTCGATTAGCATCAAGTAGAGAGAAAATAAGATTTCAAAGCGTGTTTTGTAGAAACTGTATAAAAATAAACTAGTAGATCAACAATTAAGGTGAATATTACATATAAGAATGTTAATGACTAAACCTAGATGCCTAGCGAGGTCGTGAAGATTGTAGCATGCAATTTTTGCATAGCATTTCGGTTTTCATTTCTATTTTTATTTTCTCTACCATGTACAATGTGTGCACATGTTAGGTACAGAAGAGATTTTACCGAAAATACATGACCATGAATTAAAAAAAAACTATTATGAGAAAATACATAAAAAAAATGTCTGCGAATGTTCAACTCTTTTATCATGGTGTAAATAGAACAATAAGCTTTTATATGCAGGTTTGCTGCAGACTATGTAGAGAAAGTCGTATGAATGGAACACATTGTTCCATTTGAGTAGCCAGCTTTAACTTCCATCGTCATATCGGCTTTAACTTGTGAGGAAACTCGTCGACTGTGGGCTATTAACGTTGAGTTAAACATTTCTATCTTAAATATCTATTCACTCTCACATGCATAACTCCAGACTCAGTGGAGGATAGGCAGTGATTTTGGTTAAAGAGAAATTCCCCGCCTCAGCTGGGAATCAAACCCAAGTCCTTGATGTGAGAAGCCAGCTCACTGACCACTCCTCACTGATGATGTCTGTTTTGGAGTTCTAGTGTGTTTTTAGCATTAAGATAATGTATCGTTTTTCTTACTTGGTGCACTTTAACTGCCAATAATTAAAGTTATAAATGGACAGTCACATACTTTAAATAGGCACGCCAACTTAAAATCTTGTTTGTTTATTTTACCGCAGACCTATTCTTTAGCCCTTTTGCACATTCAAAATGCTCCACACGATGGAATTTCTTAAATTTTGAGAAATAAATTATTAAATACTTTAAAAATCAAGAACTTTGTAGATTGCGAAAAGTAATAGTTTTTCTGAAATACTTAGGGTTAATATAAAAAGCATGATATAATGGATATATTTTTAAACTCAGTTACTGTAAAACTTTATTTTTTTAATATTATCATTTTAGGAATGTATCAGACGGCCCATTTTGATTATAACAATGAACTTGCAAAATAACATTTTTATTTAAATAAACGTGCCAGCTGGAATTTGAGTACATGGTAAAAATATCTCGATTGTTATGTACAATAACTGGTATAAACTCCATTACGATATCTTACATTTTGTGGAATTTACAAATTTAAGAGATGCAATAACTTAGAGAGACGGTGCAATAGCATTATAAAAATAAAAAGTCCAATATGAAATACTATGAGGTTAAAAACACATCTATAGGTACCATGTATGCCCTTTTCCATGACGTAGGTGCCGTAGGCGATGACGCATTCTTTGCAAAGCTAAGTGTGTTGATTCTATCTTCTTTGGTACAAGGGAGAAGGATAGCATTTCAGGAATTGTTTTACTTCTGAAATGCAGAGTTCCATGGAATGGCAGCAAAGCTTCCTTCCATCATAATTTAGTTCATTTCGCTCATCGTTTTGAATCAAGAGGATTTTCAGGAACCGTCTTACTCTTGACATTGAGAGAGAAGCTTAAGAGAAGAGGCATGAAGGAGAGGTAAGGAAAAACGTGAAGCTATTAATAGTAATGATGATGATAATTACTACTACTAGTAGTAGTAGTAGTAATAATAATAATAATAATAATAATAATAATAATAATAATAATAATAATAATAATGGAGTAATTGATTTTATGATCCCGAAATATATTAAACAGTTTCAGAAGGTTTCAAGGTGATATCACCTTTTTGTTCTTTTTCTTTTTATTCCTTTACAATTTGCAACTAGGTGCCCGTTGGCTTAAAAACCTGCAGTCATAAAACTCAAACATAATAATAATAATAATAATAATAATAATAATAATAATAATAATAATAATGATATTAATAATAATAATAATACAATAATAATAGAAAAACTAGTGAATTTAGGATTCATGGAACCTTGCCGATGTATCTAGTGTTTTAAATTAAATAAAAATGACAGAAAACCCTGCAAGTTGGCTTCGTTGTGGCGTGTGAGACTCGTTTTCGGCAGGTCCCAGATTGTGTTCCTGTCAACCGCTCATTCCGAACTTCTTCTTCTATAGCTTTACCTATTTGGTAAGCGTATGATAGCAGAGTTTCACACCTACCACAGCTTCCTTTCCTTCATTTCACTTCCCTTCCATTCAATTTCCTTCTCATGTTTCAAGTGTGCTTCTAGGTTTCGTAGTTTGAGATTATACCGGACAGATGGCACAGATATTTGCTCCAAGGAAAGAGTATTCTCCGTGGACACCAGGACAGCCTCTCTGCAGTTCCAATACTGGGAAGGTCTTCGAGCCAGGATCCTTGAGGACCTACACGCGTGTCGGTGTGGCTTGTCTGCTTAATGGCTGTAGGACTCGTCGTGCCTTCAACCCTTCCTCCTGATAGTGGTAGTCGCAATAGACATCACGTAGGTAGAGTGCGCGTTTTATACCCTATGTCCGAATACTGGCAGAACCCTCTTATCATGTATGGTCAAAGTTAACCGCAGTCGACTAAAATGTAAACTTTCAATGCTTTTTTTCAGTCAGCATCTGTAAGAAACAAACAATAATCGGCCGAAAGTTCGGATTAAAATTAGTATTACTGTACGACTAATGTCATATTAGTTCACACATTGCCCTGTGTAGCTAATTCTAAAGATGGAAAGGGGTCTGAAACATCCAGGCTCTTAAAGTCATATATTTAAAAATAAATATTGTTAAATATTGGTTGCTCATAGTGCGGGGACACCAGACACTTAACACGTGCGGTGTATTTCACGGAGTACTGTAATGGGTAGAAGATAATTCAAAGCTGGCTGCGTATTATTGGTAGCTAGAATTTTGAATCCCAAAGTCCAACTAAAATTTGCAAAACTTAAATTGCCAAATGTCGTGGAGCAGGATAAGGAGGGACTCTTTGGAAAACTATAGATCTATAAAATGTATTCCATTCACGTGACTTTCTCTACCAGTTCTGCAAACAAACTGTTGTTACTAAACATTACTCATAATGCATAATATGTTGTAATCGAGATTAACATTAGCAGAAATTGACTTGCTTCCTTGTAAACAGAAGGGAAGTAAGGGAATACACTAAGCTAGAGCGATTGCCAAATCTTTTAAAAGCAATCACTGTGTGAAAGAGTTAAAATGCGGTTCTCTTTGCGTGGCTAGTAGTAAAACAAAAGTAGCATGAGACGAAAGTTTGACAGGAATTCAAATAGTTTGGAATTGAAATCAATAACAAGGAATATCTTGGACAGGGTTAACTTTACAAAAGATAGATATGAAATAAATTGCGTGTTTTTACGAGATCTATATTTTTGTGTGGTAAGCTTTTGTCTCTCTCTTACAGTTTGCGAGTACAGAAAAGTCATCCAGAATGAAGAGGACTTCAGAGGCTATTCCCAGAAAATTCAAGATCTATATTTCGTTTGTCTGCAAAATACTTAAACATATGGTAGTTTAATCAAAATCATTAGAGCCATTTTTAAGAAAAATAAAATTTTCAAATAAAGGGTAGCTGGGATGGCAGATTTTCTTGAAAACCTTCGTTTTGCATTCTTGGAAGATAAACGTAACTCCATAGCACGGCAGTCTACAAGGAATCATGGCCTTCCGCCCGGCCGCTGAATTCCCCATCTCGGCCCCAAGTTGTCATGAATGAGGTGCAGTGATAGAGGATGAGACGTGATCAGCGCCTCGATCCCTTCCCACTGCTTGATGCGGTCTTCTCGATCGGGAGCCGCTACTTCTCAATCAAGTAGCTCCTCAATTGGCCCCCCAGGGACCTCATGAGGCTGAGTGCACCCGGTACCGGGAATTGAATCCAGGTCACCGCTTGTCAAGCAGTCGCTCTCCACCGCGCTAAGGAGACGACCGTACCTGGAAGATACTGTTAAATTCCAAGGTCGGTATTTCACAGACTTTTTATTTTCAAGCTATGCTGCCCACAGACACATACACACGAGCACACACATAGGTTTCCTTTTTTGAATTCAGGGGATCTCACAACATCTATTTCCGGTGAAATCGCAGCATCGATTTTTTGGACGGAATACAATGCTTCTCTGTCTACTATGTAGGTTGTACGGTGTACGAGCTAGAGAAAGTTGCTTGGCTAAGATTGAGCTCCAGGAAGGGTCACAAATTAATGGATGACCTGGGGTGAGAATATGTCCATCCTGTGGTAAAGGTGAAGCATGGAGTCATAGTCTGAGGGAATGCAGAGAAAAAGAATTGCAGAGTGTTCGGTGTAAAACCTGAGCGCTCAAACGGTGTTGCGTGTCAAAACCAATGCTGTCTAACTTCCGAACTCCCCACATCCTGCACTTATGACAGGCTTTCTGTCCTTTAGTTTATCGTGTGGTCAATAGCGTCAGTAGCCCATTTTCATTTGCGGAGTTTGGAAGACAGTTATATTCCGTACAATGTATATTTCTGTTAAGTGTTATTTTAAAAAACCAATCGCCTCGTCGCGTTCGGGAAGTGCATTCTGAAGTTTACTGAATAATTTTCTTATTCCAAAATTTCGAAATACAATGTTGTAAATAAACGTGAGACTATTGGTTCAACTAGCCGGTCCACAAGTTTTTGTGCTTCGTGGCGCTCTTTGTGCATGGGTGTTTACATGTTTGTAAAATGTGTATATGTATGTGCATTATCAGGAAAATGCAAATGGTAATCAAACGGAAAACACAGTAAATGTTAGGAAAATGAATACAGTGCTGGAGTCCCGACCAAAAAAAAAAAAAAACTAAAAGAAGGAAACACATGCGAAGATGTGCAGTGACAGCAGAAGAAACTTTAGACGAAATTGGTGAATATCTTTAACGATCGCCGCGAAAATCACCCACAGATTGAAGAACCTTAAGGAAAACATACCATTTGAAACACAAAAGATTTACCAAGCTAAATCATGTCACTCTAAATGTGCTTACCTGGCACAATGCTTAGCTGCGGAAGGACGACATTTCCTGCATTTACTGCAAGTTAAGAGTTAATTTTGTTGTATAAGTTAGAAGGAATGAAGATTTATCAAACAAAGACTGACACTCTACTGACACGGCCGGTTTTAGCATGTTATCCTACCCAGACACAAAACTCCGTGCAAGCGGTCAGGTTTTATACCGAAGGATCTGTATTAAAAAGAGAATATTTACCACCAGAGCTTTTGAATGACAGTGAAAGCTTACTTGGATGTTAAGTAGGACGTTAGCTGTCATAAACTGGGGATATTTCTAGACAAGACTCGGCAAGGGAGTTTAACTGTCTTTGAGAACGGAAGAGACAGAGGGATAAATATGAGTGAGGGCTAGATCAATGTTTATACCTAATGTTAGCTCTGTAACTTAATTGCATTCGGCTCATTCTTAATCTTTCTTTCTGTTTTTTAATCCACTATTATTGTTTTCTTCATTATATTAGTAACAAAATGTGCATAAATGCTACTGTAATCTTACTGCAAGATTCAAGAGAAGAAAAAAAAAAAAAAAAAAACATATACAGACATTAAACCCATCGATGTTATATTTTAAAGTGAAGTATGCAACTGTTTGAAAATAAATATGATATAACCAGGTATGGAGGGGACACCTCGCACCACAACCCAAGAACGTGGATCGTTCATGTTTGTCATCATCAGAAGAAGCGGAACATGCTAAGAAACCGCAGGAGGCCATAGACCACAGACAGACCGGCCGATTTAGACGCGAACAGGTTCCTATATATTCCAAGCTTGAGAAACCGGTCACTCCGGTGGGCATCTGAGAGAAATCTTCCCTTTGGAAAAACTGGAAAAGCTCGACTCACATGAATCAACTCAAAAAAGGCCGGTATCTGGCAGGCCCAGAAGAGTATTCCAATGAGCAGGCTCCTGCGCCATCTTTCCACCATCGTTCGACACTGAATTGCCTCTATACCTTCCTGAAAACACGAAGGAAGAAGTGAAATAATGGGAAATGAAGGAAAGAAAATTCTTAGTAGAAAAGATATACCATCCCAGCATTAGTCTAGTCAAATCGGGTATAATTATTATGAAAAAACCATGAGCAATATGGTCTGTCCCCAAAATCGAACCTCTCTGAATTAAGCAATAAAATCCCATTTACTGTGCATATAAAACTTGAATAAAAACGTGTTTACTATCGATTGAGAAAAGAAAAGTTGTCTTAAATGAGAGTTTCCTTAGCATCTTAAGCATATTCATCTTATTACACAGTTAGAAGAAACTATGTTATACACAAGAGCGAAATCACAGAGATCCAGCAATGTGGCATATAATAACAGGAAACTACCATTATGGCTATTGTTTTTACTATGGCAAAATAACGAAGAGGGCTTCTCCCTCACCTCGACCCAAGGTGCATCTTTTGTGGCTAGCACCTCCAGGGGGAACGAACGAAATGACAGAACTGCAGGAGCCTATTGGTCGTAAGCTGACAGGTGACAGACACGCAGAGGTTTCTAAAGATTTCCAGCTTGGAGACCCGAATATACCATCTGGCTGTTCAGAGAAGTTTCTTTGGAGAAGTCGGGGACAACTTCACCCACTGACTCAGAGAAGGCTTACCATTTGCTAGAACCGAGAAAAGATTCTCAATGAGCAAGCATCTACGTCATCTGTCCGACATTGATTGAAACTACACAGCTTCGAATACCATTTGGAATATGAAAACCATAGGTGAAATGAGGGGAAACGAGGGGACGGATAATTCTTGGTAGAATAACCACCCCAACTTCGCCTACTAACACGGGAAAATGCCCTTGGTCAGTGAGGTTATTCCGACGGGAGCCGAATCCGAAGCTTTCCGAATGCAAGCCTCACGTGTTACCGTTTAGGTATTTTTATATTTGACGAACCTTAATCCTCGTATGTGACTCCTGTTGTGCATTTGTAATGTGTTTTAAAACGGCTTTTTGAATTTGCAGTACCAACTATAGTTTAGATTATTTCCCAAATAAAAAATATCTAGCTCAATATTTGGGATACATTTGAAAGATTAGATGCGTTAACGAATTTAATTTCCTGAAATGTAATGTCTGTGAATTAAATGATGAACATTTGAATACATTCTTTTGTTGTGCCAAAATACAATTGTACGTGCTTTATTTTTAATTTTTGGGTTTTACGCATCTTCATGTCTCCGTTTCACAACTGCTGGCGCCATCTTGCGGAAGCCTAACTCTATTCCCCTCATCTCTTCATTGTTCTCGGTCCAAGTTTCTGAATGCCATCGCTGATTGTGCATCGTCCATTCATTTTTCCATTTGACGGCCTAGTTATCTTGTTTCATCATGTATCCATGCCATTATTTTCTTTGGTAGTCACTTGCGTGCATTCTCTTTACATGTCCATGACACTGTAGCCGTTTCTTCTCTGTAGTGTCCAAGGATCCAGCTCTTCCTCTAGACTCATTGTTTTCTTTATTTACTTGATTCTTATTTCCTCCTATCTTGATTTTCTGGCTGGTCTCTTTAATAAATCCGTTTATTAGGTATTATTGGTTTTTGTGTCCTAATGGGGTTTTGCGACACCTCTGTACCATATGTTAGGATACTTTGAATTACTGTTTTGTAAATCTGTAATTTACTGTTCTTTGATATGATTTTTTTTCCACCAAACAGAGATATGGCATTTACTGTCTTCATTTTATCGGAAGTTCTATGTTTTATTTCTGTTATAATGTTAACACATTGGTATATATTTGTCACTGAATATGTGCTTTCGACGTTTAATCAAATTTCTCCTCCATTGTCATATTTTAATTATTCCGTTCCTTCTCCATTACCTCAGTGCTTTGTTTCCAGTCTATTTTAAGTCACCTTTGTTTTCATTTGCCTGTTAAATTTCTCACTATGCTCTATACTCTCATGATCTAGTGCTAACACCAACATTTAATGAATACAGGTACTTTTCTGTAGTAGTAATATCAGTTGCTGACTTTTCCTTTTCCAGTTCCTTAATACACGCTAAAGGCATATCTTAACTAGATTCGGTGACAGGCTACATCAAGTATCACCCACTGGTTGTCCTTTGAGTAAAGCAGAGACAGCGAACATGCTCGAAGCTCCTACAAATCACCTACTGTGCACTACATGACCAACTGCGCAGAAAGCAAAGCAATACTGTGGCAGTATGCGACATTTTGCGTTTAAAATACGTAATCCATTTTTCATAGGTTCGTGGTAGAAGAATTATTACTCTATTATGTCTCTTGCATTAGTACTTATTCTTCGGATATGAACACATGCATATTTTCATAGTAATTCTGGTAACTGCAGTCGTAACACAAATACAGATAAAGAAATAATGATTTTTATTATAGCATTAGTTTAATAAAACAAAAAACTACTTAATTTGGTTAATACCTTTGTAATAGCACTGTAACTTCAAAAGTATGAGAACTATCTGTAACGAGAATTTGCACATTTATAGCAGTGAATATGAGCAGGCATTGGTAATTAATTGGTATCTAACAGAATTTGAAAGAAAGGCTCTTCTCCTTGGTAACTGTCTTACACAATTGCATGGGTTGCAAATTCAATTTTCTGAGTGCAAAACTTTGCCACTAACTAACCACTTATTCCGTCACTTTCTATAAGTAAGGAAGATTCCGC
Source organism: Hymenopus coronatus (assembly GCA_030762935.1). Lineage (NCBI taxonomy): Eukaryota > Metazoa > Arthropoda > Insecta > Mantodea > Hymenopodidae > Hymenopus > Hymenopus coronatus. The sequence continues at coordinate 394,912,137 of CM060900.1, forward strand.
GACACCACTGCAGACACGGAGTATCCCACATTGCTGCAACACAAAGTTAAGCGAGTTGGTGAGACCTGGACTACATTCTTGACTTAATATTTGTGTGATTTGAAAGCTTTTTGTTATTTATTTCCCAATTTTATTGTTGATGTAGATTCTTCATATAATGATTTGAATGCTTTTATTATCTTCCTAATGATTTCTGATGCATCTAACGTTTTCTATAATTGATTTATTGGTATATTATTAGAGGCCTTTTCAAGATCTATGAATAGCAAATGAAGATCTCTGTTGGTAGGTTTCTGTTCTATCATTTATCTTATACAAAATATAGGTACTATCTCAACATTACCTATCTGTCTAAATCCAAATTGTTCTTCCATTTCTTTGTATCCATACGCTTTTCCGTTTCGGTTTTAGTAATTATTAAAATAAAAATTTTAAAATATATCAGTTTCCTAAAGGAATTCAGCATTTAAACCTACACACAGAATGTAGAAAAGTACCAAAATAAAGTTTTCATTAAGATTGTTTAATACTATATACAAAAAGAGGGATGCGACTTATAAGAATTAAACTTTTGCTTCAGAAAAGTTTGAAGTATTAAATATTTTCTTAAAATTTTGGTTTGTTGAATACAAATGTTGATATAAAGCAAGTAAAATAAAAAGGTGAAGATTAGCAATTATCAACCTTTTATTGTTTCTTAATTGACGCTTTTACAAACTTCAAAAGTTCACTTCAGGACTTCAATAACATATTATTCAGTGGGTTTAAATGTATGAAAACGGCGACATTGCCGGGTATTTTAAAAAATATGCTGTTAAATATGAACTACTTTTGTAATTGCTAATTAAAAAATATAATAAGTGCAATTTCTTGAAAACGCCATAAAACTTAATTTGTAATAGAGTTTGTGTTTTTATTTGCTTTTTTCTTTCTTTCTTTCCTTCCTTCCTTCCTTTTTTATTCTGTCGTTCTTTCTTACTCTGATGCAGGACTTACTCCCCCAAAACTTATAAGCCAGGTGAGGTCAGATGCCTGTTGAGGAGCACGAGCTCTGCACCAGAGAGAAGCCAAGATGGGTGATCAGCCCGATGCCTGGTAAAAATGTGAGGAAGTGGATGATATTAAATGATGAAGAAATGGGCGAAAGGAAAGACAATTATGGAGTAAGTAGTGAAATAAATGGCTGGGGAACTGGAGAACCCGCAGAAAACGCGTCCAAATGTCGCTTCGTTACCACAAACTCAACATGCAGTATCCTGAGTTCGAACTCAGCGGCCTAGGTGAGATTGTTTGTTTTCTATGCACATTTATATGAGAATTGTCTCTGCTTTGGTTTGGCTGTTCTAATTTTATAAGGTTTACACTATATTTTATATTGTTGCCGTATGCGTCTACCTTTTCATCAAAAGGACAAATGCTAATATATGTAATTTGCACAGAATCATAAACGTAGAGGTAGCAGATTCAGCTAGCATATGTTCAATAGCTGACTTTTGCACTCTATTCTATGTTTATATTTCTCTGCTTAATTACAGAACTACACGTTAAATGTCTCAAATCAATTAAAACTGGCTCTGTTCGAATGACGATGTAGCCAGGAGCATTTATAATTCTTTTAACTCGAAAATTGTTATCACATTATATACGTTTTCAAATTATATTTTAGTTTTATGTTTACATGTTTAAACAAGTGGAGATGAAATATCATTAGCAAAGAGCGAAAAAAATAAAATCGATCCACCTATGATAATTTACCACGGCATACTGGTTCCACAGTGTGAAAACCTAAATGTATGACAATCTAAACTTAGTAGTTTTTCGATTACTGTTAATCATAATCATTACTATACATTTGTTGGTTTAATGTGTCTAATATATACAGTGATTCAAAGGTTTCATGTCCCTGCTTAAGGCAATTTCAGATCCACTTCCTAAAATCCAAAATTTCATTTCTGAAAATGTAAGAAATAAATATTTTAAAATAGATTTTACATTTTTAGTGAAATTGAGTGTTTTACATAAAACTAATAATTTTGTACGTACATCTCAAAGCTTTTGTAAATTATTTCCCGTATTTTTGTTTGACTTGTCAAAAGTATTGAAATTAGAGTTTTATTTGTATGTGTGTATGTATTTATTCTTGCAATTGGGTACTGTCTGGTGGCAGAGTTAAATGCAAGAATTCACTTACAATAATGATTTTACAGTTAAATTAAGAATAGTAATATAATCAAAATATTGTATATACATGTTTTTTAAATGCCTAACTACTTATTATTCAGTATAGAAATACTTATGTCAATTGCCAGCATATTTATAAACAGTTATTATGAAGGCTCAACATTAATACTATACATTACTAATATATACATTAATAATATACCTTAATGCAGTTTTTGAGATCCTTAATTACTTCGTTATACTTACTCAAATTAACTAACATTTATTCTTTTTAAATTATCCCTAAACGTTTTTAAGGTCAGAGGGCGCCTTGAAAGGCTGCTACAGGCAATTCGTTCTATTCTTCAATGGTCCTATATTAAAGAAAATTTTCCTACGTCGGTTATGAACGCTTTTTAAGATCTTTTGCGTGCCGTAAATATGTGACTCGGAACCAACGGCTTACTTCCCTTCCGAAGGAAGCCATACAAGGATCTTTAAGCACAAAAAAAAAAAAAAGAAACACACACACATTCCCCGCCGCCGCCGGGTTTGACCCCGCCAACTTGGGATCCGGAGGCTAGCATGATGCTCCTAGACCGTAGAGGTCGATATTTTCAAAATACGATGTTGTTCCATTCCCATACCTTTCGCTACCTATTCTGCAAATAATTTCTTGTTACAAAGCATTCTTATATGTAATGCCAAACAATAGAAACATTAGGAGACACTTATTACTTGCTTATTCTAAGCAGAAGTGATATAAGGGGATACGCTAGACTAAAGTGATAGCAAAATCTTTTAAAAACTGATCCCTTTGTGAACAATTAAAGTTCAGTTCGCTTTGCACGGCCACCAGTAAAACAAAAGACAAATGAAACGCAAGGCGACTTCTCGTTTCTGAAAAGTTGCGTAGATTAAAGTTTAAACCAATAACAAGGAATATCTCGGAAACAAGCATTTCTACAAAAAATGTATACGACATAATTTCGGGTTTTAACAAAAACTACATTTGTTATGTAGTAACTTTTTGTCTATCTCTTATGGCTTACCACTTATGCAAAGTTCATCCAGAATGAAGAAGTCTTCAGAGACTATTCCCAGAAAATTGAATTTATATATTTTATTTTTGATATAAGTATACTTAATATACAATATTTTAATAATTGCCAGAGTTATTTTGGAAAATAACAAAACTTTCTTAATATTTTCCGCCATAAAATTAGTTGTGAGATGGAGGAAGTTCTTTTAAAATCTTCTTGCCGCATCTTGGTACACAGTAAACTTAAATATCAAGCTTGGTATTTAACGGTTTTTTGTTTTTGAGCTATGCGGCCCCCTCCAAACACAGATATTTTTCTTTAAACAGCATTTTTTTTTTTTTTTGTTCTCAGGGGCCTCAAATATAATATTTTATTATTTGTAAAGTCTTGGTATCGAATGTTTGGGTGGAATACAATACTTTCTCTATACACTATGTACATAATACTTTTAAAGAAAGCAAACATTCATCCATCAGAGCTGGTTCCCTTTGTAAATAAGCTCTTCACTTCTAAAGTTTTTCAAAGAAACAAAATTGGTTTGTTTAAATAGTGTGGTGATGCCGCTAGTAGGGACTGTAAGTTTTTAGTTTAGTAAAATGTTGGAAGCATACCATGAATTAAAATTTTCAGGTTTACACTATTTATGATTAACTTCTGAACGTTCATTCCGTACTTTCTAAACGACGGTAAATCCACATAATATCATGCTTCGTATCTTGATTTGAATATATACAGCTTTCAAATCTAAGCGTGTTTTCTTGGAATCCACCCACCCTCTAGGGAGCTGCACTTTTTGCCTTGTGTTTTTGTTGCAGAAATCTCAGGCGCAGTGGATTTTCCTTTAGTTTGGTAAGTCTACGTCGTTTCCCATTCCCCTTTCTTTCCTTTTTCTTGCTGCTCCAGAATCTCACAAGTATAGCCATTTCACCAGCGTGTAGGGATGCTCGTGACACATACACACACACCCACACACACACACACGTGTGTGTTCATTCAGAATCATATTTTCTACTTCGTTGTTTACGCCGCAAAAGGAAATGGAGGGAACCTTTTGGATTCATCTACTAAAGCTACTTATTTCCTTACCTTTTCTTGAAAAAGGAACTGTTCAAAAATGGAAATGGGAGTGCAGAAGGAAGATGTAGACTCATTTTCTGATTCATGAGCAAATCGATGCAAAAGGCGGGAGAAGCCGCGTGTATGAATACTGGAAGAATTTGAAGAGGCATTTATTAAATTCTGTTTCCACCTACAGGGTGTTCTAAATGTCTATTTCGTCGTCGGAATGAATAACAACGCAGTACACGGTTTAACGATCAATGTTTCTGTACCAATGAATGGACGACTGGTGAATAAATTCCATATATGCTTCCAAAACAAAGCGGAATGCTTGGACCTCGTGTGTCAAATGTCTTCGTGGCTGTAAGGGTAACCGGGAAGGTGACAACAGAACTCTTGAGGATCTTTCCTTTCTTTTTCTCTCAGATTTGAATCCACATTTACCGATAATATCACTCCTACTTTGTGACTCCTGGTGTTTGAGTATAACTAAGTGTTACAGGAAGCTTCTGGAAGAATATATATATATATATATATATATATATATATATATATATATATATATATATATATATATCGATTTAAAATCCACCTCTTTCTGACGTCTACGTAAGGAGCTGCTTAAGACATCCCTTGGGAGCAAAAGAAATAGGCAGGGAACTTGCTTTAGCTGGACTTATTCTATAAGAAGCTGAAATAATAATAATAATAATAATAATAATAATAATAATAATAATAATAATAATAATAAAGGGAATCACAGATAACATGACATTTGAACAAACAAGCAACTATGCTTTCCAAAACTACAAACCAAGCACGGTGGCGCCTCGGTAACGTATCCGACTTGCATTCGGGAGATGATGGGTTTGATATCCGTGGACTGCATTCACGAACAATGTTTTTCTAGGGGTATTCCGCGGATTGCCAGACGAATAGTGAGAAGTTTTCTTAGAGTCTCAAATTTCCTGTGCATTCTTTCCTGTTCCATTCAGTTCCTTATCATCTGTTTCAGTGTTGAAGAATCAGGCGACGGTGTCCGGTAGGTTGCGGCTGGGTGGTGGTTCACGCACTATGGTGATTTCTTCCTGGTTTTATTGCTTGACCACTTTATCGGAACGCTTTTTCGGTTGCTTTCGGACTGGGGTCCTTTCGGGGATCCGTGGAAGCTCGGGGCTTGTGGGATGGGTCCAGATGGTGTTCAAGGCGTTCAATCTGGCAGCGCTAGGGATTCTGTTCATGCTTGCTCCTGTCGTCATCAGGATCTGTTCGTCCTTGACGTCTCTCCCCTCACCTGGGGTTAGGTAACATACAAGGCGCCTACAGAGCCTATTTGTGGTGTTCTCCCCAGTGTTTGCGGACCCCGTCCATAAGTAGACTAATCTAAACATATAAAACTAAGGTGATGTTTACCTGGGAGCAGAATAAAGTACGGTGCAAGACATGATGGTGTAACTCTGTGTGTGTATGTGTGTGGGTGTGTGTGTGTGAGTGTGTGTGTGTATAATCAGGGAGCTAAAGGAAGAAAACCAAGGGACTGCCCTGACTCAGCTGATACTTTTTCACATTATTGAAGTTATCACATTTAAGTAACTCTATGTCTTTTCTGTTAAGGTCGATCCGGAGTGCGTCCGACAGCGTCAGCAGTTCAGATGTAAGGGCTCTCCGTGACCTAGTTATCGGATACTTTATAGTTATGCCAGCGTTGTCACAGCACATGGGTGTGTCAGTAATTACATCTTGCCACCAATTTTGATTACTGAGGCTGGTACAACCGTACCTTTTCCGAAATGAAATATAATTAATTCAAAAGGACCATCGAGTACCCTACATTATTCCGTAGACATAGCATTCACGTATATTAGAAATTGTTTTGCATCTCTCATACAGGGTATGTACTGTATTAGAAAGATAAGCTTATTTAGAATATTGTCTGAGTAAGATTTTAATTGTCATTTATTATAAAAATATTATTTTTAGATATAGGTATAATGACATAAAAATGCTAAGAACATAGTAAATGAGGCAAATTAATGAGGTTACAGTCTCACACTGAATGGTACTCACATTTCCAAATCTACTTACTTTAAGATGAAAAATAACTTTTAAAAACCTTTTCAGGTGCCGACTTAGTGCTTTACAATTATCCATGGTATGAATATGAAGTACGCTTTAGATTTCGCAACCTCAAGAAATGTGTTTTAACATAACGTAAAGAAAGAAGGTAGCGATG
>CM060900.1:394926131-394931131 GCA_030762935.1 Hymenopus coronatus
TAATATTGAAACCCATCCGGCCCATCTGAAGTAAATTTCTCATCACAGTAGATCACTCTATCCCATTCTGAAGTCCATGATATGTATTTTGCAGCAAACTCTAATAAAACCTGTTGAATGTTTGGGTTTTTGCAGTCCTTTCTTGAATGCAAGATGCTTGTCATTTGACAAATTTTGTCGTACACGTCTGGCAGTTACTAGAAACTCTAAATCACAAACAAATTGAGAAGAATAGCGGTGCGTGACCCTTGCTGTACGCAAAAGTAACCATTTCGATGCATCAGATAATGTTCTACTTTGTATATATTTTCCGTTCTGTGCATATCGGTGCGCCCAATGTTACGAAATTATTAATCACTAAACTTGAAGGGTTCAACTTCTTGACTATTTGACGGTTAGAATCCCATTTACTTGTACACACCGGTTTGTCCTTTTTCATTACATGATAACTGTTTTCCTCGTGGCATTGCCACAATAGTTGTGTATGTAGTCATTAAGAGTGTCTGTTTCCTATCTGCAATAAAGACAAACATATAATAACACCACAAAAAGCTGACTGCCTTTATAACGAGTTCCACCCTTTACCACCTGTATCGTTGATGTCTTGTTATATAGCGTACTACCGGCATCAAATGCGATACCATTTGAATGCATTTGCCAGTATACTGGATACCATATTATTGCATATACACCGTGCACAACTATTCCGGCCGAGAATGTTAATTTGCCTACAAATATCCATACCATTATACTGATTTCCACTACTGTTATCTAGCATAGACCACATAACGGGTACAGATCAGATATACTGTCGGTGTTAGGTATGCTCAACTCTGCGTAGTTAAAATGTAGCCTACAGCGAGAAAGAGTATGCATTTCATGTACAGAAAACAAAAGTCCGCTTTTCAAGTTCATCTGTAGTAACTAAGACGATGTTTCTTAATTAAGTCAGTGGCGGATCATAACCCAATGTAGCAATAATAAATCGCGCATATTATTTGATTGCAGACCCATGTGTGTCCGAACTGTTTTAGTTCTGTTTTCGTATTCTTTCAACTGTATCGGTTTACGCTATCATGATAAACTCTGTAGATACAATTTTCCTAAATCTATTCAAAGTTCATAGCTGTTTTTGTGTGGGGCACACAAACAGCTGGTAATCAGTCTATAAATAATTGTATCACTTCTCTACAAGTATTTATGGTCACCTGGGAATCATAGGTGTAGATTTTGTGTGATGAAATGTAATTTTTTTTTTTTTTAAGAATTTTAATAACACTAACTCGCTATAGCACTGAAATGCGTGGTCTCAGCATGTATCTACCTCAGCATGACACACACCGCACGTCAGCTGTCACACGGAGAAGAGCGCTTGCGGAGGTACCAAAAGAACGGTTAGAAGCAGCTCAGTGCAGGGCAAACTATTCTCTATAATACGGCAAACGCCCAAATGAACGATCCGCATAAAACTCTCATACAGCCAATCCTGGTTCGAGTAAATTGGTAGTAATGTCAAAAACGGAAACACGAGTACACGCTATTGTATTACACTCAAATCACCATCGTTTGTCATTGAGCTAACGCATCTGTAAAATTTGATCAAAATTGTGATAAACTATAATTTTGTTTTCAGAATAAAATTATATGAAATGTGAACTTTAAGGAAATATATAGTTTTTCCACTTGGTGCACTTTAACTACCAATTAACTGAAGCTATAAATGGGTAGAGGCTTGCTTAATAATGGCACTCCCAACTCAAAAGCTTATTTTCTCGCAGTCATTTTTATAACATTTTCCCACACTCTAAATGTTCCACACGATGCAATTTATCACTAATTTGTTTCAAACGTTTATAATATTTCTCCAATGTACATTAAATAAAATTGCATACCTTATTTCGAAATAACCTACTGCTTTTAGAAATAATGTTTTAAATCTTGAAAAACTAAGAGTTCTGGAGAGTACTAAAAGTAATACTTTTTCTACACTAATTAGGGGTAATATAAACTGTTAAATATAATAGGCTGCTTTGTAAATGCATTCACTATAACACTGGATCTTTTAATGTGAATAATTTTAAAAATGCAGCAGGTGGCTCATTTTATTACAATTAATTTAGACAAAAAATTACTATTTAAATAACCATACAAGCTGGAATTTTGATACATGGCAAAACTCACTGTTATTCTGTATAATAACTGGTGTAGATTTGTGACATAGTGTGGATTTTACAAATTTCACAGACGCATCAATTAAATGGGTCTTTATCTTCAAATATCATATTTTCCAGATAATTAATAGGAATATAGTTTCTTTATTTTGTAGGTGGAAAGAGATTTTGTTGATGGTTTATTTTTACATTACCAGGGTATAAAATTTAAATTGAGTTGTATTTAAGGACGCTCTTTAACTGCTGCACTTCTTAGCATTTCATTCTAAACTGGGCTTGAAGGACCACTTAATTTTGCTCAGACTTGAGGTTTTTTTACATGCCGTAAATCTACGACATAGAATCAGGGCATTACTTCCCTTCCAAAGGAAATCATGCTAAGGATGTTTACGCCCGACGAAATCCAATGACCTCCGCTGGGTTTGAACCCGCGACCTTGGGAACCAGAGGCCAGCATATAACCTCCACTCCACGGAGGAGGCCACAGGACACAGGACTCCTTATAACAAGAAGTTTGACCGTTTCGTTGTAACCCGGCAAATCTCCGCGTTCAAACATCTCTCAACGTTAAGAAGTAAAAGAAGTGGGAGTACCTTTTTCTTCAATATATAAAAGCGTGCTGCATTTTGCAAAAACGCTGAAAGCACGCCCTCCGTAGAGAGAGGGAGATCGAGGGCAGAGACTCCTAGAATCAAAGTTGATAGCATGCTCACATGCATAATCCCTTCGCAAGTCTTGCATTATCAAAGTGTGTGCAGGAAAATGCGACTAGAACACAAAGAAAGCTACCGCATTATGGTGAATATCACGTCCTCCAAACAAAGGGCAAGGCCTTTGTCAACAGCTGGAGGCGAGGTCCCAAGCCGGAGGATTTCCAAGAGTGGGTGTCGCATTACTAATAGCAATGTCTGCGCAATTGCGATTCCCTCTTGTTCAGTTCAGTGAATGTATTCCTCTTGCCAAGACACAAAATTGCATTCCAGTTGTTTCACTGTTTCTTCTTGTGACTTTTCTTTTACAAAGTTGCCTAAAATCCCTACCTAAAGCATTACTATTATTATTATTATTGTTATTACTATTATTATAATAATTATTACTATTGTTATTACTATTATTATTATTTTATTATTATTGTTACTATTATTACTGTTGTTGCATCACTTATTAATCCATTAACAGTACAATTAACATTATATTTGTTAATTTAACTGTGTTTTTCACACATCCCGTGCTTAGAACAAATTATTCAATTGACACTAATTTAGTTGATAGTTGACTAAACTACGAAGACGTTATTGTAAGTTGTCATTGATGTATGTCATCTCAAAATAATTTGAGATCACCCTGGGGTTTACGGGGAAACATGCGAGTCAATTGATAAATGTAATGTCATGCAGGCATGTTGTCATGGTAGCTCAGTGGTAGAGCAATCGACTTGAGACCTGGAGATCCGTAGTTCAAATCCCGGCTATGCCATTGAATTGTTCAGTCTGACTCTACCTATCCAATTATTATACTTATTATGAGTATAAGATTTATGATGATACATTCTACAGCATGATTTCTTAACCTGCGCTTACCAGGAACTCCGGGATCACTCAAGGAAAATAGCACAAAAGTATTGAGTGCAATTAAATAATTGAAAACAGAATGTAAATTCATAATAGGAAAACTGGAAATTAAATTTTAAACAAAATCAGCAAGTTAGAATTTGTTTTGACGTACTATGTTGGTCATTCTTCAGAATATTTAACGTCGCCTAATAAATGTGAGTTAAATCAGTAGCTTATTATTTTAAGAAGAAGAATCATTAGACTCCTCCTGGATCTAAGCACGAAAAATTATAACTGCATTATATTAAATCTGCGAACTCCAGAATATTAAGAACTTGAACTTGTAGTCAAAATTAATTGTCGTCGGTAAGAGTTTAAGTTACTGTTTTCACTAAACTGCTGTGCATCGAATCACTTCCAGATCAATAATAACTTGGTGATGTACCTAGCGTTCGTCATTATCACTTTAGTAAGAGAACTTGAAACAAAACAGAAGACTCGTTAAAAAGTGTGAACTAAAATTTAGCAATACGGGAACTTTTGTTAACCTAAGTCCCGCCTACTGCTGTCCCTATGTTCCGGTTGGCACATTTTGAACTTTATATTAGCGACTTTGACACAATTTTGATTCTCATAGACTTATTAATCCTAAGAATTTTTTTCCCGTTGCTAATTCTTAAACATACATTACGCGCACCTTGAGTATCCTTTAAGTGTTAGAACATATTCACTTCCCAGGAATTGAGCCTTGAGCTAAATAAATTTCCTTCATCCTAAATTGCTGAAACATAGCTATCTACTTTACTAGGACTTCCGGCTAATTGGTTCTTCCAACATAACTTGCTTTTACTAATGAACTCTACCTAGAAAATGATCTTCTAGCTCCTGCTGAAGCATTTTTCCCCACTAATGAGTAACCTACAACAGAATTATTACATATATTTAAACATTGTTTTTATCATGAAATAATTTATAACTGGTATTAATTAATAAACCATACTTTTTAATTTCGTACGAACATATTTTTATATAAGAAATTCAGTGTTATTGAACTACTTCAAAGTTCAATCCGGAATGAGTTTACCTAAAGTCTGCCTTTATTTATTTACACTCACAATTAGTGCGTAGCTTTGATGCTTTCTATTATCCGTTAGCAAGCTAGTAACGTATTTTAAGACTGTAAACAGTTTTTCTTCATCGGTAATTATCTTACTTAGATTATTGAACTGTTCTATTATATTCAGATGTAGAGAATGATGCTCTCCATTTATGTTGC
>CM060900.1:394933631-394996131 GCA_030762935.1 Hymenopus coronatus
TAAGTCATTTTATTATTGCATTTATCTATCTAATTTGCATGAACTAGATAGAAAACTGCGTATTACATAATGTATCTAAACTCACCATAAAACCAAACAGCAATTGACAGCTGTTTGTGACTATGTCTGGAGGACTTAAGAGTACTTTTTCCACTAAATATCGCTCTTCTCGCCGTTTGGGAGTCCTTAGTAGGAAACCATAACACCTCCTACAAGTGTGTGGAGAAGGGAAATCTACAGACAGTACTTTAAAAAGTTAAGGAATGAGAGTTTCATTAATCAAAGTCAGAGTCCATTATAGAACGAGAATAGTAATACAAAAGAACGTTTATTTTAAGGCAGCCTCTGTCCCAGGGGTTAGTCACCGGTCTCCGGGGGGACAAAACTATTATTCTTAATGCAAGACAGGACAAATGTGACGCCACGCGCGGAGGGGTGTGGAAACAAGGGACAGTCTGCTGGAGATAAAATTCCAACCACTTCTGGATTTGAATTAATTCCTGAGATAGAAGCTATTAGCATACTTAGCTTCTCCACTACCACACTTGACAATTAACAAGGCTCTTCACACGTCATAACCAGTGGTCCCCAAAACCCAACTTCCAAAAGGAACATCACAGACATTAAGGGGTAGTTAGTTCTACCAAGAGCGCACACTTCAGAACTAAAACTGCTCTTTATAAACTATCATCATCTCAGCCATTCGGATTTAAGTAGTTAAGCCTAGTTGAAGACGGAAGCAACGTTGCGCTGTTAACCATAAAGGTGTTTTGTGTTTACTTAAAGTAAAATGATATAGAATCATAAGTATTTCTATGCTCTCAGCCAAGTTCAAAGTGAATTTAACGACATCTCAGCCTATAATTACAGCCATATTGGTTCATTTCAAGAATCTAGATTAACAAAATTAAGAAACGTGGACCCGTGCTATTCATTTACATAGAGCCTTCGTTTGGAATCATGGCCGGCCTAGCCATAGTTTGTTTCACACCAGGACATATATTGTCTGCCGCGGAGTCGTATATCCATAACCGCTGAAATTCAAGATTTCTTATTCCTATTTGGTTTCAATTTGCGGTTTTCGGGATTAACCCTGATACACTGAAAGACAATGTTAGAAGAGAAATACCTACCTGAAATTTCAGTAGCAAAGGATTAATAAGTGTTAATGCAAATGCTATTAAAAAAATTACGCGGTATTTTAATAGCACAAGGATATAAATTCAAATACATCTATGACGAAGTAAGCAATTATTATAGTCATAGTTGCATGAATAAACTGTGCGCTTGAGTTTCAACAGCTATGAATAACCTACTGCGTCGAAATAGCGTACTTCTTGGGGCCAAACAAATTCCCACGCGTCCAAACCATGGGTCAACATGTATTGCATTGGAATATATGGTAAGTAAGACCTGATTAAAAATATATGAGGTATAATTGATACAGAAGTATTTTATGACACACTTAAGAAACTATTATTAACGACGCTGTCAATTGTTACGTCATATCAGCGTTGACGATTTGCTGTAATTTCACCCGCAGCTCTTTTAAATATATTAACATAGAAATTAAATTGGTGTTTTTATACGGGCAGTCTTTAACTGCTATGGTACACGGCGTCACATTCTATATTGGACATGAAAGACCACTTAATTTTGCACAGAGGCCCCTTTATCAGGCTTGAGGTTCTTTTGCATGTCGTAAATCTACGACACGTGATCAACGGCTTTACTCCTCTTCCGAAAGAAGCCAAGCTAAGATTTTTACCCCCCAAAAAATCCATCACCTTCCGCCGGGTTTGAATCCATGACCTTGAAAACCAGAGACTAGCACGTTACCCCTAGATCACGGAGGACAACAAACTACTAATTTGGAACTGTCTTTTTCAAGCACACTTAAAAGCCATCGCTCTGGACAAGGATGTGAACCTTGGGATCAGAAGGTCAGCGGCTAACCAACTGAGGCACCTGACAAACTTTGAGATGCAATATCACATGAACAACTTTTATGATTAATCCATTACTGTCGAAGATCCTCTGAAAATCAACATATTATTGAAAATAGTTTTATTCATGTCCAATAGTATTTGCTGGTACACTGTTTATAAAGACATATATAAATGCCAAATTCCTAAATTTAAGACAAATAGAATAACCTACACTTTGCTGGTCAACTTTAATAATGTCACATTAAACAAAATTGTTAAAGGGTTTTCATTAGAGAAATTCCGTTACTAACATTTATAGCTTAATACATTGGTATTTTCAGTTATAACTTTAAAGATTCGCCTCTAGCTGTTGTTTGACGCTTGAACAATGAGAGAGGTGAACTTCCTGAAAAATAAAATGGTTATTCTTCATTGCTTAATTTTTTCTTCAGGTGATGTCTCTGAAATTTGGCCAAAAGTTATGGAAAATTAAAAAAAAAGGCTCATAATAAAATGATATGAACTCTGAATATGGAAGAAAATAATTTTGCGAATTTTAATTACCAATCGACTGAACCTTTAAATGGTCAGGCCCATGCTTATTAAGGGATACTCCAAAGTTTAAAACTTATTTTCTCGCAAACCATTTTCCAACACTTTTCCATGCTCAAAATACTTCACACGATGTAATTTTTCACTAATTAGTTTCAAAATGCATATGCTGCCTATCAAAAGCAGAATTAAAGAAAACTTCAATATTACTTTTCGAAATAATGCTCCAATTTTTATAAATAAAGTACTAAATTCTGAAGGAAACCATGAGTTTTGGAGAGTACGAAGAGAAATAATTGTTCTACATTAACTAGGGATACTTATTTTTAAATTCGTTTACTGTAAAACTGGACTATTTTATGCTATTTTTTTAAATGGAACACTTGGTTTTTTTTTCTACAATAATGAATTTGCATAATTAAAAATTATTATTTAAATAAACCACGCAAGCTAGAATTTTGATACATAGCAGAAATGTCACTATTATTGGGTAGAAGAAACCATAGATTTTAATATAATAACTTACATACTGTGGATTTCCCAAATTTCAGAATTGCATCCCCTTAAATGAGATTTAGGAACTAGTCCGGCAATCATCAGCTAAGAGAATTACCTGAGCCTAGGTAAAATATGCTTCACTGATAACTTTGGGCTTGCAGTTGGTATTCTTCAGTCCTTCAGAGAATTTTGGTAGAAATACACCAAGACCGCCTGCAAGGAAAAAAGGGATGCTTTAAGAAGAAGATTACAAATAATAATTAAGAGCAGAAATTATTAAAATACTTTATGAATATATGTTCTAAATCAATTTCTTAATTTAAATTAATGTTTATATATCCCATGGTGTTAAGCAGACGTCAATCCATTATAGGATAGAAGCATTGCTGGCTTTCCTGTAGTTAAGTATTGGTTACTAGTTTTCACTAAACGGTAATTAGACAAAGGGGCGTGAGAAACTTAGTTACGGATTGTATCTAGTTTTAAATTTTATTATAAATTAGATATCATAAATTTGGTAACGGTTGATTAATAAAATGTCTGTCAACGCAGAGGAAAAGGAAACCGTGTGACCACATAATATTCAGTGGGATAAGGTTCTCGTTTTACACTTAGCGTAGCCCCAAGCTAGTGACAGTTAAGTTTTAAAGATTTTAAGAAAATCTAATGCATATGATACTGCTACGAGAAACGGAAGCAACAAATGAGATTAAAATCTAACTTGACTGACTGTATAGATTTATGCAGCCTGTCAGTAATGATTATAAAAATCTGATGTGTTCCATTCACTTGACTTTCTCTAGCTGTCCCACATATAACATATTGCTACAAAGTATTATTCTTTCATCTACATCACGCTAATGGAGATAAACCTTAGTAGAATTGGTATTATTTCTTGCTTAGACAGGATATTAATGCAACTAATCGAATATACTAGGCTTAAACGATAGTCAGATATTTTAAAAGCTTGCCGCTAGTGAAGCAATTGAACTTCGGTTCACTTTGCATGCCATCAGTAAAAATAGAGAGTTGAAACGAAAGATGTTCTTCATGTTTGAGAAAAGTAGTTTGAAACTGAAACCAATAACAAGGAGTATCTCGAAAACTGTCTACTCTACAAGAAAAATGTATATGATATGAATTTTGTCATCTAAGAAGATCAAATTTTTGTGAATACATTTTTGTCTGTCTTTACGGTTTACCAGTTGTGCAAAATTCAGCTAAATGAATCAGAATAAAGAGGTCTTCAGGGACTATTCCCAGGAAATTAAAAATATACATTTTATTTGTTATGTAAATATCTATAATATACGGTATTTTAATAAAAATCGTTAGAACCATTTGTGAGAAAATCAAAATGTTCGAAAATTATTCCATGTAAAAGGTAGATAATCTTCGAGTCGTATCCCTAGGAGATACTAATTTCCATACCACCCCTCCATGGTGTAATGGTTACCATACACCCAAGGTCGCGGGTTCCTACCCGGAGGAGGACGATGGAATTTTTCGGGTGTAAAAATCCTTAGCATGGCTTCCTTCGGAAGGGAAGTAAACCCGCGGGTCCCGTATCGTAGATTTACGGCACGTAAAAGAACCTCAAGCCTGATAGATAGTCCTCGGAGCAAAAGTAAGCGGTTTTTCACGCCCAATTTAGAATGAGACGCTGAGGACCACTGTATTTGAGGAGCGTCCATAAATAACACGCCATTTAAATTTATATTTCCATACCAAATTTGGCATTTAATTTTTTTTTTTTACTTTCCTTTTTAATCTATGCTTTCCACAGGTACGCACATAGTAGCTGCACAGACGTTTACATGGTTTGGTTATGTAACTAAATGTAGGGAAATCTAAGAATAGTAATACGGCCGAAGATGTCTTTATTTTTTTACAATATTAGATAACAGAACCTTATTTGTTAACATCTCTTACCTCTGGTGCTTGGTTTTAAAATTGTGTTTGGACAGTTTCATTTTTGTCCATAGCAGATTGTTCAGGTAGATCAAGCACACATAAGCCAACGAATTCTGCTTGGGCCCTCCACAGACATCGACAAGGCTTTCTGGAAGATATGGCCCTAAGGTTTATTGTAAACATCATATTACTGACATTCATACCAATAGACGTTTTTTTGTTAAAATTAAGAATGCATTATCAGCATTTCCTTCAGGAACGTGTTCCACAAGAAAAACTGTTTGCCCCTCCTGGATACATTAAATTATTAGCTCAGAAACTGATAGATATAACTTATTGCGCGTTGTACATACAGTCTGTGCAACCCTGCATTCACTGAAAGCCTAAGGGACCCTGTCGACATTCATAGCAATCAGAACTATCAGAAACGAAAAAAGGAATATAGGGATGGAGTCTTTAATCGCTCAGGAAGTTATCAGCACAGAGCGAACAAGATTATCATGGCTAACTAGTGACCACTCTGCATGCATCTTATAGCAACACAAAGTGTTAATTCTGTCAAAAGAGCCAGTGCTTTAATAAACTTATTGGCCGCCGCCCTCACCACCACCACCTTCGCACATATTTGTTTTTCTTATACGATGTTGAAGAGACTAATTGCTTATTTTGGTTGTATGGAAGGAGCAAACAATTTCACGGGTACAACTGCTCATGAGCCAAAGAAAATAGCTAAAATTTCCTGAGAAACGCCGATTGTAACCTTCCACTGTGTTCCATTAACCAATTACGAAATGGGACACCATCAACTAAGGATAGTGAGCTTGCAACCATTTTGTGATTGACAATGTGTGGCTATCCACCCTCAGGGACATTGCGTGTCGTCTATCTCCTATAACTGAATAAGCTCAAGAAACACTTGGTGTCTTTCAACGTACTCGGCTAGGATTGCTTACAAAAGGCGTGCTGTTGCATGGCAACGGAAGTCCTTACTCTCACATAAAAACTGAAGAGACGTTGCGAAGCTCAAGTGGGAAGCCCTCGGGTTACCGATGTAGAAGAGGCTTGTCCATACTCCAAGCGATATCCATTTTGTATTGATCTGTTTGCTGTTGATCACCTGAAACGATATCGTTAGGGCTAAGTTGTTTCCGAAGATGTAACCTTAGCAAGAGAAGTTTCTATATGTTTCCGATACCAGTCCAAGTATATGTTCCTGTTGGATTTCAGCTATTCCTAAAACTATAGAATAAGTGTGTCATTGTGGAAGAGTATTATGCTGAAAAATTAACCCTGGCATGTTGATTGCACTTTTTGTTTTATTTCAGCTGGTGCTGTAACCTATCTGTCAATTCATTCAGATTATTGTCGTTGCGAAGTTTAATTACAGAATAGGTATTTACACGTCATTAGATTAACTAAATTTTCCATTATTACTCTTATATGTGAAAACCACTTCGTAATGTGAAAATAAAACGGGTGTGTCTGTGTTTGAGTAGCCAAAAATCATCTATTGGTAAATTTAATGAGGAGTAGAAACAAAACGCAAATAAATATTATACAAGGGCAACAGTGATCATTTCTATAGATCCATGTTTCTAAATGTAAATGATTTGTGTTTATATCTCACAACCAATTTCTAACATTATGCAAATTGATTGTCTTTTATTATGTTAGATTTGCTCTAATAGTTTGTTAATTGACATCATTCAAAAGTTTATTGTTCACCTAAAAATAAAATTCACTACAGGACATTTCCAGTCTATGATTGTTTAATATTTTAAACCGTCATTAACACCTAAACAATGCAAATTTTGGCTTCGAAATACATTTGGCGAAAAAGTTCCATTTAAGGAAACAATTTGTAATAATTGGTATCGCGAACTCAAAACAGATCTTTCATTAATGAAGATTAACGCGAGTGCTGCCCAAGAACTGCTGCTACTGATGGAAATTTTGCCTCTGCTCCAGCAAAACTTTAAGAAGGTCGAGGAATTTCTTCTGAATCTTTTTGGCAGATTGGGCATTGATACGAGTTAAATAAAAATGTTTACATAAACAGCAAGAATACCTTGTTTTCGATGAATTCTATAAACTGACTCCCGAAAGAAAATACTAATACATTGATTGGTGCAGAGATACTCCAGAAAAATGTCAACGCCACACTTCAAATTTGTTTTGAAATATACTTAATGGCTATGAATCTTGTATTTATTCTTAAGATCATGGAAATAAAATGTCAGTACGCTCAATGGGTCTTTCGAACAAAAACTTTGTCTACAGACGACCGACGAATTTGCAGTGCTGGTAAGAAGATGGTTGCTGTTTTTTGCTCCTGAAACGAGCCATGTTACTGCTATAGCATTAGAAGATATACGTACTGTTACTGTTAATTAATACATATTTCTGTTAGCTGAAAATTTAAAAAAAAATCGAGAAAACTCCAAAATGAAAAATAAGTTTATATCATGACAACTAGTGGATGTCCCAAAGGCCAGCACAATGGAGCGTCCACCTTGCAACTCTGACATAGCAAATTGTGACTTCTATTTATTTCCAAAAATGAACAAATATTCCTGGAATCACCAATCATCAGATGAAGTAGTGTTTCTTAGGTACCTCAGGAAAAGTGACATTATTGCTTTATGAACTGTTTTAATGCAAAAATATATTGTTGTTGATGGGAAATATTTTGAAAAACCACAAAATCCTTTGAACACTAACCGTTGTTTGATTTTCTAAATATTGTAACTATGACCTGCGGTCGTAATTGGTGCACGAGTGTGAGCGGCTTGCTTGGAAAGTCATAGCTTATTGTTGCAGCGCATTGTTGCACCTGCGTGATCGGACACGTTTGCCGTCGGCAAGTTCTTTACCATCGAAACCATGCATTGTTGCACCTGCGTGAGTTTGTGATACCTGTGACTGCTTCTGGAAGTTTCTTGTTTCGTCATCGTCAGGTGTAAAAGGACAGAGCGAGCCCCGCAAAGAGTTCAGGTTCAACTGGAAATTCGTAGCATGCAGTAGCAGCCACTGGCTGCAGTGAACATCGAAAGGAAACTATACGGCAGAATTGTTGCGGAACCATCGAAGGGACATTTATTTGTGAACATATTTTCATTTGTAATCAGTGGAATAAATAAAGAGTTGCTAGCTGTAGTAATAAAGAATCGTTTTTGTTACAATATTTTCAACGCCGTCCTCAAATATCCAAACTGTGTCTTCTTCTATGTCCTTATTTTGTTTCCTATACAAGTTAAACGTTTTCTAACTCATCATTCCTATCTCAATTTGGCTTTTACTTTCACTGAATTGTTTGAAAGTATCTCAAGACCTTTGAGATAGATGACGTGGTACTGAAGCACCGGTTAGGCTCTATGACGGTCTGGAGGAAATTTAGACTCGGCTGTTTCTGTCTGGAATAGCGCCCAACCGGATTCATAACGATAATTGAGGTTTCCTAACACGACAGTCGAGTAACACGTTTCAGTAAGCTGCCTTTAAGGCTATGAAGCTGATGGCGCACCTAGCACGTGACCTCCATGAGATTTAATTTATATTTCAAGAAATAAACACCGTTTGTGGATATAACAAAGAGAATGCAAATTTAATTCATACACGTTTAAAAGCCGTTTCATCTCAACATTTTCAAACTATTTTTTGCTGTTATGCGAAATTATAGTCATTTCTGTTTAAAATGATCAAAGGCTTACTGAAATATTCCGGACTTTACATGTAGTCTTAAATAGATATAATTGGTTCCGTTGCACTCCATGGATTTCAGGAGGTGGGCGTGTCAGAACATTTCGAGTCACTTTGCTCTCTGTTGCTTTAGCTTTTCTGATTCAAATCGGCCTTCTTAGACTTAGTATCACTTCTTCAAACACTTTTTCAGACTACTAACATTCCATAGAGATTGCACTTTTAGATTTATAACGGCCTTGGTATACCAGTTCCAGCTACAACTTCTATCAGTTTGTTTAAAAACAAATTTCAGAGCGGTTGGTCATTTTGTGAGCAATTGTGAGTTGAAAATAGTAGTAAATCTTATGTTTGTTCACCAAAGAGGAATTTTCAGGGAAATAAATACATTAAAAAGTACAATAACAGTAATGAGTGTTCAGACAGTGTATAATGAAATACATTCAGTAATTATTGATAAACCCAGGTGCTTCCCATTCAAAGATTGTATTGTATTTTTTTAATAGAGAATAGATATAAGAGGACAAGAACCTGCACAAGGAGTGACCTACCTCTGGAGCAGGCATGTTTTAAACGTTTAAAGTAAATGTTTTGTTTAACTAATAAAACCTTAATTTTTAAACTTATTTTCTGAAAAAAAAATGAAAATGTTCCGTTTTGCAATTCTCAAAACAACAAAAGCTATACTATAAACGAAACCAGAAACTTAATTTATACACCAAATTAAGGCTTAGATTATTGGCTGTTTTGTAAAGTAGAATTTCTAAATTACAATAGAAATCACTAGTGCTATGATTTTTTAAAATAGATTTGCCTAACATTTTTTCGGTATTCAACGACAACAACAAAAACTGAGCTGCATAGCTACTAATTATGATATCCAAAATATTATACTTCGGTGAATAAAGCTCATATTAAGCCATAAGTCAGTGAAAGAAAAATCTGAAAATATTAATTCCTAGCAGTGTTTTGAAAGTTGATATATTTTTGCAAAATGTTTATTTTTTCTGAAAATAGTATTCTAACGTTGTGCTATATATTTTTCTTAGTTAAACTTTGTAGCTTTTACTGTAAAAAATGTATATAGTTTTGAATAAAAGTGTTCCATTTTTTTCCAAATATGTAAACATACTTTAATTAAGCCAAGAATTTCCAATATTTAACCAAATGCTGTAGATGTACATTAGGGGTATTTTAGGAGGATGTGCAAATTTTGGAACTTATAGTGTAGCCAATTTTAAAAACTGACATAGAGAAGCATGCGTCTATAAACGCTTTTATTGATATTTTACTGAAGGTATACGTTTAAAATATTCACCCAATGGGCGAAATATGATCAACTTGAAACTGTTGAAGCTATGCTTCTCGTTTTCCAGAAAAGGGTCGCGTTATTATTGGTCGCTATATGAGCATTTTCATTTTAAGCAGTGTTTACTTCATACTGTATTGATTTCGAAACCTAGTTTTCCATCGTGTTGAGTTTATGACCATTAATCATCCGCTGGTATTATCTCCGGATTACTCAGTGTTTACAGATCGTGTTAAACACATTCTCCGGAGTCCCTGCGTTATCTGTGAGGGATTTTTTCCATCAGCCAAGCAGTGGTCTTGGGATTTGCGCCTGCTCTTGGAACGTATCTTAAGATTAAGGTTCCTTGTAAACTGTCAGTATTGCAGATATAGGTATTCTCTCGAAACGTGTTAGCTTGAATCTAGCAAGAAACTAGTTGAATAAGTGTTCCCTCAACTACCAATCATAGAAACCTGTCATATTTTATAACTCGTTAATACTTCTGTGCTTAAGCTACTATACCACTCAAAACTCTACAGTAATGTTAAACTACATCTCCATAGTAGTATCTGATTGACTCCAGGAGGCTCAAAAATCTAGAACCCTTTCAGAGAATAGCACATGAGACCCAGCTTAGTGATAGAGCTAGTCAATCCAGTGATAAGACGTAGTGAACATAGAGATAGAGCTTGCTAGATAGTGATAACAACTGACGAGCAGTGATACAGCTGGTGAGCAAAATGATAGAACTAGTGAATTCAGTGGCAGAGCTATTATTGAACATGGTGATAGAACTTGTGAGAATAGTGATAGAGCTTGAGAGCACGGAGATAGGGCTAGAGAGCATAGTAATAGAGGCAATAGTATAGTGCTACAGCTAGTGAACATAATGATAGCATAGTGTTGGTTCTGGTGAGCATAGTGATTGAACTGATGAACACAGTGATAGAGCTAAGGAGAATGGTTATAAAGCTTGCGACTATAGTGATACAACTGGTGAACATACTGTTGCAGTTAGTGAGGATGTTGATAAGTTTATGACCATAGCAATTGAGCTGGTGGATATATCTGGTTCCCAAGATCGCGGGCACAAACCAAATGGAGAGCAATGGATATTTTCGGGCATAAGCGTCCTTATACTGTTCCCCTTTGGAAGAGAAGTAAAGCCGGTGGTTCCGTGTCGTAGGTTTAAGGCACGTAAAAGAACCTCAAGCTTGATAAAGAGACCTCTGAGCAAAATTAAGCTATTTCTCATGTACAATATAATATGTGACGCTGAGAACTATAGCAGTTGCAGAACATTCGTAAATAAAACTCAGTTTCTTTCTAGTGAACATAGTGATAGAGACATTGAGGATAGTGATAGGGCTGGTGAGCAGAGTGACAAGAGTTTGTGAGCTAAAGGATAAAGCTGGTGAACAACGTGCAGGATATAATGAACATTATGATAGAACAAGAGAGCAAAGCTAGCAAACATACTGCCAGAAGTTATGACCACAGCGATAAACCTGATGAATATAGTCATAAAGCTAGCGAACATGGTGATAGAAATAGATAGATCTGGTGAGCATTGTGACAGAGCTAGTGAACATGGTGATGGAGCTAGTGAACATAGTGATAAAGTTTTTGAACAAACGGGGAGAGCTGCAGAACATGTAGATAGACCTAGTGACTATAGTGAAAGGTACAGTAAACGCAACGATATAGCAACTCAGCTTAGCGATAGGGATAGTGAACACAATGATAGAGCTAGTAATATAGCGATACAGGTGATGAACATAGAATCTAGTTTGAGAGCAAAAGAAGAGCTACTGAACATATGAAATACCTAGTGAGCAAAGCCAAGGGGACTGACAAACTGAATGTAATAATATACGAGGGCCGTTCAGAAAGTAGCCTCCGATCGGTCACAGTGCGGGTAGTGGGGGGAGTAGCGACGCCATCTGTGCATTCACGCACTCAGCAGGTCAGTCGGCATCAAGCCGTGGTCGAGTGAAAGTCGTACCTGCGCTAGTTTAGTGTTTGTGACCGTTTGAAATGTGTACTGCAATAGAAAACCCCGCCAAATGTGAAGTGCGTGCTGTTATAAGGTTTTTTACAGCCAAAGGATATTCTGCAGCAGCTATTCATCGTGAGCTTTGTGCCGTGTACGGACCAAGAGTTATGAGTGAAGGAGTGGTCCGTGAATGGGTACGTTTATTTAAAAGTGGACGAGAAAACGTTCATGATGAAGAGAGGAGTGGTAGACCATCATTGGTCACGGACGAACTCGTTCAGACAGTTGATGCAAAAGTTCGTGAAAACCGACGTTTCACAATGTCGGAGTTGTCTACTGATTTTCCACAGATTTCTAAGACTCTCTTGTACGAGATAGTGACAGCAAGATTGGGTTACCGTAAGTTCTGTGCACGATGGGTGCCCAAAATTCTTACCGACCACCACAAAACTCAAAGAATGGCCTCTGCATTAGACTTTCTGTCACGTTATGAGGCCGAAGGTGAACCATTGTTAAACAGAATCGTGACCGGGGACGAAACCTGGATTAAGTACGTGAACCCTGAGGCAAAAGAACAATCAAAGATGTGGGCACATTCAAATTCGCCTACCAAACCAATAAAAGCCCGGCAAGATTTTTCTGCCCGAAAATTGATGGCAACGGTGTTTTGGGATGCAAAAGGGGTGTTGTTGGTTGAATTCATGGAACGTGGGACGACCATTAATCAAGACGTGTACTGTGAAACACTAAAACAATTACGACGGGCTATACAGAACAAACGCCGTGGTATGCTGACTTCCGGTATCGTTTTTTTGCACGATAACGCCCGTCCTCACTCTGCTCGCAGAACAACAGCCCTTCTTGAGTCCTTCAAGTGGGACGTTGTCAACCATCCACCTTACAGCCCAGATCTGGCGCCAAGCGATTATCACTTCTTCATGAATATGAAGAAATGGCTCGGGTCCCAGCGGTTTGATGACGACGAAGAGCTCAAAGATGCGGTCACAGGCTGGCTCCAGGCACAAGCGGGTGATTTTTATGCAGAAGGAATTTCAAAGCTTGTGAACAGATACGATAAGTGCCTCAATCGTTATGGAAACTATGTAGAAAAATAGTGCAAAGATGTAGTTGTAAGATGTATATATTAAAATATTTTTATTTAACTTGGTGAATTTCTTGCAATCAACCGGAGGCTACTTTCTGAACGGCCCTCGTAGCTAGTGAGCATAGTGATACAGCTGGTGAACATGATACAGCGAGAGCATAGTGATACAGCTGGTGAACATAAATGATAGAGCGAGAGCATAATGATACAGCTGGTGAACATAATGATGGAGCAAGAGCATAGTGATAGAGCTGATAAACATACTGATAGAACGAGAGCCTAGTGACACAGCTGGTGAACATAATGATAGAGCAAGAGCATAGTAATAGAGCTGGTGAACATAATGATAGAGCAAGAGCATAGTGATACAGCTTGTGAACATAATGATAGAGCGAGAGCATAGTGATACAGTTGGTGAACATAATGATAGAGCAAGAGCATAGTGATAGAGCTGGTGAACATAATGATAGAGCGAGAGCATGGTGATACAGCTGGTGAACATAATGATAGAGCGAGAGCATAATGATACCGCTGGTGAACAAAATGATAGAGCAAGAGCATAGTGATAGAGCTGGTGAACATAATGATAGAGCAAGAGCATAGTGATAGAGCTGCTGAATATAATGATAGAGCGAGAGCATAGTGATACAGCTGGCGAACATAATGATAGAGCAAGAGTATAGTGATAGAGCTGGTAAACATAATGATAGAGCAAGAGCATATTAATACAGCTGGTGAACATGATAGAGCGAGAGCATAGTGATAGAGGTGGTGAGCATAATTATAGAGCAACAGCATAGTGATAGAGCTGGTGAGCATAATGATAGAGCAAGAGCATAGTGATAGGGCGACAGCATAGTGATACAGCTGGTGAACATAAGGATAGGGCGAGAGTATAGTGATACAGCTGGTGAATGTAATGATAAAGCGAGAGTATAGTGATGGAGCTGGTGAACATAATGATAGGGCGAGTGTATAGTGATAAAACTGGTGAACATAATGATAGGGCGAGTGCATAGTAATAGAGCTGGTGAACATAATGATAGAGCAAGAGCATAGTGATAGAGCTGATGAACATAATGATAGAGTAAGAGCATAGTGGTACAGCTGGTCAATTTAATGATAGAGCGAGAGCATAATGATACAGCTGGTGAACATAATGATAGGTCGAGTGCATAGTGATAGAGATAGTGAACATAATGATAGGGCTAGTGCATAGTGATAGAGCTGGTGAACATAACGATAGGGCGAGTGCATAGTGATAGAGCTGGTGAACATATGATAGAGCAAGAGCATAGTGATAGAGTTGGTGAACATATGATAGAGCAAGAGCATAGTGATAGAGCTGGTGAACATAATGATAGAGCAAGAGCATAGTGATACAGCTGGTGAACATAATGATAGAGCAAGAGCATAGTGATAGAGCTGGTGAACATAATGATAGGCCGAGTGGATAGTGATACAGCTGGTAAACATAATGATAGGGCGAGAGCATAGTGGTACAGCTGGTGAACGTAATGATAGAGCAAGAGCACAGTGATAGAGCTGGTGAATATAATGATAGAGCAAGAGCATAGTGATAGAGCGAGAGCATAATGATGCAGCTGGTGAACTTAATGATGGAGCAAGAGCATAGCGATAGAGCTGGTGAACTAAATGATAGAGCAGAGCATAGTGATAGAGCTGTTCAGCATAATGATAGAGCGAGAGCATAGTGGTACAGCTGGTGAACATGATAGAGCGAGAGTATGGTGATAGAGCTGGTGAACATATTAATAGAGCAAGAGTATAGTGATAGAGCTTGTGAACATAATAATAGAGCAAGAGCATAGTGATAGAGCTGGTGAACATAATGATAGAGCAAGAGGATAGTGACAGAGCTGGTGAACATAATGATAGGGCGAGTGCATAGTGATACAGCTGGTGAACATAATGATAGGGCGAGTGCATAGCGATAGAGCTTGTGAACATAATGATAGAGCAAGTGCATAGTGATAGAGCTGGTGAACATAATGATAGAGCAAGTGCATAGTGATAGAGCTGGTGAACATAATGATAGAGCAAGAGCATAGTGGTACACCTGGTCAACAGAATGATAGAGCGAGAGCATAATGATACAGCTGGTGAACATAATGATAGGGCGAGTGCATAGTGATAGAGCTGGTGAACATAATGAAAGGGGATTCCATAGTGATAGAGCTGGTGAACATATGATAGAGCAAGAGCATAGTGATAGAGCCGGTGACCATAATGATAGGGCGAGTGCATAGTGATAGAACTGGTGAACATAATGAATAGGGCGAGTGCATAGTGATACATATGGTGAGCATAATTATAGAGCGAGATCATAGTGTTACAGCTGGTGAATATAATGATAGAGCGAGAGCATACTGATACAGCTGGTGAACATAATGATAGAGCAAGAGCATAGTGATAGAGCTGTTGAACATAATGATAGAGCGAGAGCATAGTGGTACAGCTGGTGAACATGATAGAGCGAGAGTATAGTGATAGAGCTGGTGAACATATTGATAGAGCAAGAGTATAGTGATAGAGCTTGTGAACATAATGATAGAGCAAGAGCAAAGTGATAGAGCTGGTGAACATAATGATAAAGCAATAGCATAGTGATAGAGCTGATAAACATAATGATAGAGCAAGAGCAAAGTAATAGAGCTGGTGAACATAATGATAGAGCACGAGCATAGTGATATAGCTGTGAACATATAGAAAGAGCAAGAGCATAGTGAAAGAGCTGGTAAACATAATGATAGAGCAAGAGCATAGTGATACAGCTGGTGAACATAATGATAGAGCAACAGCACAATGATAGAGCTGGTGAACATAATGATAGAGCAAGAGAATAGTGATAGAGCTTGTGAACATAATGATAGAGCAGGAGCATAGTGATAGAGCTGGTGAACATGATGGAGCGAGAGCATGGTGATAGAGCTGGTGAACATAATGATAGAACAAGAGCATAGTGATAGAGCTGGTGAACATAATGATCGAGCAAGAGCATGGTGATAGAGGTGGTGAACATAATGATAGAGCAAGAGCATAGTGATAGAGCTAGTGAACATAATGATAGAGCGATAGCATAGTGATACATTTGGTGAACATAATGAAAAAGCAAGAACATAGTGATACAGCTGGTGAACATAATGATATAGCAAGAGCATAGTGATAGAGGTGGTTAACATGATAGATCGAGAGCTTAGTGATAGAGCTGGTGAACATAATGATAGAGCAAGAGCAAGGTGATAGGGCCACAGCATAGTGATACAGCTGGTGAACATAAGGATAGGGCGAGAGAATAGTGATAGAGCTGGTGAATATAATGATAACGCGAGAGTATAGTGATAGAGCTGGTGAATATAATGATAAGACGAGAGTATAGTGATAGAGCTGGTGAATATTATGATAGAGCGAGAGCATAGTGATAGAGCTGGTGAATATAATGATAGAGCGAGAGCATATTGATACAGCTGGTGAACGTAATGATAGGGCGAGTGCATAGTGATACAGCTGGTGAACATAATGATAGGGCGAGAGCCTAGTGATAGAGCTGGTGAATATAATGATATAGCGAGAGCATAGTGATACAGCTGGTGAACATAATCATAGGGCGAGTGCATAGTGATACAGCTGGTGAACATAATCATAGGGCGAGAGCATAGTGATACAGCTGGTGAACATAATGATAGGGCGAGTGCATAGTGGTACAGCTAGTGAACATAATGATAGAGCAAGAGCATAGTGATACAGCTGGTGAATATAATGATAAAGCAAGAGCAAAGTGATTGAGCTGGTGAATATAATGATAGAGCAAAAGCCTAGTGATAGAGCTGGTAAACATAATGATTGAGCGAGTGCTTAGTGATATAGTTGGTGAACATAATGATCAAGCGAGAGCATAGTAATAGAGCTGGTGAACGTAATGATAGAGCGAGAGCATAGTGATGCAGCTGGTGAATATAATGATAGAGCAAGAGCATAGTGATACAGCTGGTGAACATAATGATAGAGCAAGAGCATAGTGATAGAGCTGGTGAACATAATGTTTGAGCGAGAGAATAGTGATACAGCTGGTGAACATAATGATAGAGCAAGAGCATAGTGATACAGATGGTGAACATAGTGATAGGCCGAGAGCATAGTGATACAGATGTTGAACATAGTGATAGGCCGAGAGCATAGTGATACAGATGGTGAACATAGTGATAGGCCGAGAGCATAGTGATACAGATGGTGAACATAGTGATAGGCCGAGAGCATAGTGATACAGATGTTGAACATAGTGATAGGCCGAGAGCATAGTGATACAGATGGTGAACATAGTGATAGGCCGAGAGCATAGTGATACAGATGGTGAACATAGTGATAGGCCGAGAGCATAGTGATACAGATGTTGAACATAGTGATAGGCCGAGAGCATAGTGATACAGATGGTGAACATAGTGATAGGCCGAGAGCATAGTGATACAGATGTTGAACATAGTGATAGGCCGAGAGCATAGTGATACAGATGGTGAACATAGTGATAGGCCGAGAGCATAGTGATACAGCTGGTGAACATAATGATAGGGCGAGAGCATAGTGTGCATAATGATAGTACTGGCAAATATAACGATAGCCCTATTCAGTATAATGATTGAACTGGTAGCATACAGTAAGAATTGGTGAGCTTAATTGTTCAGCAGGCAAGCATAATGAAATAGCTAGTTAACTTAGTAGTAGAGCTAGTGAGCATAGTGTAAAGCTAACGGATATAGTGATAGAGCTAGTGAGCATAGTGGTAGAACTGACCATTGTTTTAGCCAGCGGTATATTTTTAAAATGTCAATGTATATGTTTAAGTATTATGCGGGCTAACATTTATACAAATCGCTTATAATAGATACGTGATTAAAGCTGTTTGGGCATGCTTTTAATGACATCCACCTTTACTCCATTAATTGCATCTCTAGAACATCATTTATAATGGAGAAGTTATATGAAGAGAGAGATAGGTTCTAGAAGTGGCAATCTCGTTCGGTGAAATTCATAACTAGTAATCTGTCTACTGTCTAAGCAACAATATATCTTGTAGTCGCAGAGAAATGTTACCTTACACAATATATAAAACTGTGGTCATTCCTCTCCTACTTTTAATTTATTTAGTGCGTATGTACAATGTACGTGGTAGGTAGTGACTGTATCGTATTCTTATCAACAATTCAATACCGAGAGCTTTCCGAAAATACCAGGTGGCACAACTGCCCCGTATTTGGTGTGTTTAGATATCCCCGTGGGGCTTTAAAACAGTTGCACAGCTCAACGGAGCTATTTCAAATTAAAGCCAGCTAGTGAAGAACTTGCCGAGAGCAACCTTCCTTTTACCCCTCTCAACGATCAGGACCGGCTCACCATCTGTGCTGATAAAAAGTCGTATAAAATGAAGGTCCATCTCGCCAGTACTCCAGTATTCAGTGTTAAGGACATGTATGACTGAAAGCTTTAAATTCCAAACTAGTAGGTAAAACTAACTTTTTAAAATTTATAGCACAGATTTAACAATAAGTTACATTGCAAATTCAATGCACTTTACTGTATTGGTTTGAAGATTATGGTCAAATTTGTTTATGTTTATGTCAAGTGATTCAAAAAGTTCCTTGCGACAAAAATAAATAAAAAAATAAATAAAAAAATCGTCTAATATTTTAACTTCAGATTCTCAATATATATAGTTTCCGAAATTTCCCTAGATTTCTCTCTCGCCTTCGGTTTTGGCTCCAAAAATTTTAAAGCTATGAACGTCATTATAGGAATATAAGGGGCATTTTACAGAAAGAAAAATGCTGAAAGATTTGAGTGCATGGCTCACATTAAAACCTACTAGGTGGGTAGGCCGGACCCTCAGCTTTCCTTTTCCGCTCCTCTGCTGCTGTCTTTTCTATCCTTTTCTTCTTGCATTGATGCATTTCTTCTCCACAAGTTAATTTTTTACTTTGCATGATGCGAATAAGATCTCGCCGAACTGAAGGTTTTCTTGCCGAATCCAGTAAAGTTTCACCTCTATTGCTCTGCTGTAACTCCAGTTAAGGCATTTAAAAATGGCGCCTGGTGGATTTTATACCTTTTTTATATTCAGGAGTTTTTACATTATTTAATGCAGTTGAAATAAATCAGTCTATTTTTTTGTAATTTTTCATGAAATTTCATTCATACATACCCCTAGCTGAAATAGGGCCCTTGAGCTCCGCAACCTTTTAACACACCGAGGGATGTCTGCACACATTAAAAACGGGACAAGTGGGCCACCCAGTATTTTTGGGTAGAGTACATTCGATGTGCATTCTACATACGTTCTAGAGAGAAGCAAAAATGACCACACAGTTTTATATATTGTCAATAAGCCAACATTTCTATGCCACTACAAGTAATATTGATTGTACATGATTCATTTTTTGAGCCCCCTGACTCCAGACTAAGAGTTTGTGGAACCTCGCGTGCGCGCGCGCGTGTGTGTGTGTGTGTGTGTGTGTATGTGCGTGGGCAGCATAACTGAAAAGCGAATAGCCGATTGAATGCCAAACTTGTTACTTCAGTTCGGTACCTTCAAGGTTGCGACCTGAAGGTTTTCAAGAAAATCCCCCCCCCCTACAACTAAACTTTACATGCATCATTTTGCGAAAGTTTTGATTTTCTCAATATGGCTATAGAGAGTTTTATTAAAATACGATATGTTTAAGATATTTTCATGACAAACGAAATGAATATGCTGAATTTTCTGGAAATAGCCGCTGAAGCTGGATTAATTTTGGACTAATTTTAATAAGTAAACCGTAAAATACAGAGTGTTTCAAAAATACGGGGCATAATTTCAGGTATGTATTTCCCACATGAAGACAATCAAAATAGTTCATTATTACATGTGTCCGGAAATGCTTCCTTTCCGAGTTATGGCCTTTACAACATTGAAAGTCCCACCTGTAGACAATCAAAATAGTTCATGTCCGGAAATGCTTCATTTCCGAGTTATGGCCTTCACAACATTGGAATTCACTGGAACGTTTTTCTTTCCGCAGGTCTTTGCCGTCAAAGGAGACATTAGGAGATCGCTCTGATAGTTCATTCTGAGGAAGGTTACATTCAGTGTTCTTTAGGCGTTAAGACTGTGCGACATGTATTCAAATCAAGAGCTGGCAGAGATACACTTCATGTACGGTAAGGCGGACGGCAATGCTGCGCTGGCTCGTCGTTTGTACCAGGAGAGGTACCCACAGCGACAATGTCCAGATCGGAAGACATTTGTACGTCTCCATTCCCGTCTGTGCGAGAATGGAACATTCACCTCTCCTGGTTTGGGAAGGGGACGACTAAGATCTACAACTCCAGAAGTGCAGGAGGATATTTTGGGGACTGTGGACAGGACTCCTTCTATCAGCACACGACGGTTAGCGTTGCAAATTAATGTTCCTCATACGACTGTCTGGAGACTGTTGAACGAGTATCAATTGTATCCTTATCATTTGCAACGTGTACAGGCCCTGTCACCAGCAGATTACCCTGCACGAGTTAGGTTCTGTCAGTGGTTCTTGCAACAGTGTGGTGTAAATCCGAACTTTTCTGCCGTCGTATTATTTACAGATGAAGCACAGTTCACAAGAGATGGCATAACAAATTTCCACAATCAGCATGTATGGTCGCATGAAAACCCACGTGCAACTGTTGTATCTCATCACCAGGTGCGGTTCTCCCTCAACATGTGGGCCGGTATCATTGGTGATCGATCAGTTGGACCCCATGTACTTGTAAACAGACTTACGGAGCACGCGTACACAAACTTCCTGGAAAACACCATACCTGACATTTTCGAAGACACTCCACTGATCAATCATCAATACATTCACTTCTTGCATGATGGCGCTCCTGCACACTTCAGTCTTACGGCTCGCCGGTACTTGGATCGAAGGTTTCCTGATCGATGGATAGGTAGAGGTGGCCCAATTGCTTGGCCTCCACGCTCACCTGATCTGAACCCTCTCGATTTCTACTTGTGTGGCCATTTAAAATCATTGGTTTATTCGTCTCCGGTGCCGGATTTGGAATCCCTTCGGAATCGAATTGTGGCAAGTTGTGAGGACATACGCAATACTCCTGGAGTTTGGGATCGTGTTCGCAGGTCAATGAGACATCGATGTGAGGTCTGTATTCAAGCAGGAGGTGGACATTTGGAACATCTTCTGTAATGACAACAACCTGCGGAAAGAAAAACATTCCAGTGAATTTCAATGTTGTGAAGGCCATAACTCGGAAAAGAAGCATTTCCGGACACATGTAATAATGAACTAATTTGATTGTCTACATGTGGGAAATACATACCTGAAATTATGCCCCGCATTTTTGAAACATCCTGTATACACAAAAAGTATCCGCATTATTAATAACCGGAGATCTTGAATTCAATTGTAGGGACCCGTCACTCAGACCATGTGTTTTTCGATTTGCAAATGAATACTCCGGTAATGGACATCTCTTTCTCACAAATTTTTTCCCCCTACTTCCTATATTTCTCTTCCTTTTATATGCTTTAAGTAGACCTAGGAGCTGAGTATGTTGTTAGTGTCGGACAGACGGTGCGGATACATGCCAATGTGAAGTTCTACTCGGCCCTGCCAGATGGCTGCCTTCTCTGAGCAGCCTCAAGTTTTTTGAGTTCTCCCAGGTATCTCAGTGGGAAGCCCTCTCTGGGCAGCTCATCGATGAGACTGAGCCCATAACATCGGAATCGTTAAGGACTTCGGAGCATCTTTGAAGACTGGCCTGCTTGTGGCCTATAGTTTCCAAAGGCTTCTTCAGTTCAACCAGCCCTCCTGGGGCGGCAAGAACAAAATATCTGCGTTGGGTCGAGTACGAGATGTTAGCACCAATCCCCAATCATGTATATCATCACTTCGTATCAAGATACACGATCCTCTTTTACTTCCGTATCTCGCCAAAATGGTATTACGCCTCAAGACGATGATGCACCACACTTCATTGGCAACTTTATTTGCATATAAGCAGTATTTTACGTTGTCCAAAAGGTTTTAGTTTTCGAATATGAAGTTATGTACTTCTAATTCCATCCAGAAGTTTCAAATAGCTTTATTTTCTCCAAAGCAAGAAAAAAGAGTGAAATTTCACAAGTTTAAATGTTCTGGAAGTTGAGTGCCGTATCATGAGCAAATAACACCCCAAAAAAAACCCTAAAAATTATGACGCTCAAGATCTTAACATCTAGGTGATTCTTTTTCTGTTAGCGAGATAATTTCTTCCCAAGTCCAATTACAGCACAAGCATGCATTAGCGTTTTTGAGCATTATAATGTACTGTTGTAGTAATTCTAATGACAAAAACAAATAATATAATGCTGAAGTGTAGCACTACAATGCATGTGTATGTCCAAGTCCTAAAGTGGTAATGTCAATCTGAAGGCTAAGGGAAGGGGCTTCATTGCAAGCCGTATCGAGAAGATAGATCTCACTTCAAGTCACGCGGCGAGTTCCGTGATAAATGGCCCTCTCTGCTTCTCTGCTCTAAATGCTTTGAGCAATATGTAGCCGTGTGAAATGTGAAAGCGGTATGAAACATGGAGATGTCCCACAAAGCGATTTTCCCAAGGAACTAACTATATATAACTACAATAACGGCGTTAATCCCGAGATTCAGCGGAACTGCGTACCATAAATAAAGCTAAGTTCCTGGAAAAGAGTATCCAAATTAAACAGATCTGAACGGTAGCTTCTTAATTATGTAAAATTTGTACATGACAGAAATGTATCTCTAAACCGGGAAACTCTCGTGTCACATGGTAAATTTAGCCTCACGTCGGCATGTTGCAATGGTAGTGGTTAGATCAACTGAACGTATACAAAGAGATCCATGGCACAAATCTGGGATGTGGCATTGAGTCTTTCAGTCAAGTCTACCTTTCCAGCTCCTACCCTATACACGGCTAGTGTGGAAGGAACAATTAATTATCGATAAAAAAGATTACTTGAATGAATTCCATATCTTTTATGTTCTAAGATTTTTTCTTTCCTAGGTTTATCATTTATACAAAAGATATTCAGAATGAAGAAAGCTTTACAAACTATTCCTAAAAAAAATTAGGATAAGCATTTCATTTGTCGTGAAAATATCTTACACATCTAGTGTTTTAATCAAAATATTTGCCACCGCCACAACGACCAACACTATCACCGCTGATACTACTACTGCTGCTACTACTACTACTACTACTACTACTACTACTACTACTACTACTACTACTACTACTACTACTACTATTAATATTACTGCTACTAATAAGAATAGTAATAATAATAATAAACATTAACTTTAAGCTGTAAGTGAATTAATACATTCTGAATAGGCGTGCGGTGACCACCCAGATAGCCGAAGCAATGTATATTATAGTTTCTAAGTAAGCAGTTGAAAATCAAGGAACATGCTTGAATAGCAGGTAATAGGATAAATCAAAGGAATAAATATTAAAAAATAAACACACAAATTATAGTAGTTTGAGTTAAAGGAATAAATATTAACGCTAAAATTCACTACAGCTATGGTCTAAAGCAGTGTTTCCCAACCTTTTGAAGTTCACGGCACCCTTGGGCATAACATTAAACATTAGGGGTACCCTTCCTTGAATTAAAAGAAAATTAAGCTTAATATGTTAATTTATGGAAATATTATATAATAATAACGTACACCATAGCACAATACAGTAAACTTTACTACAATCACTGAGTAAAAATACATCAATAAATTTTGTTCCATTAATGATTAATGTGAAACTTGTGATTGATGCTTAGAGCACAGATATGTGTTGTCGGGTCTTAGAGTTGACAGTGAAACACGCAAATCATCCTCAAGGTTATTCAGTCTATTTCTTGCTTTGCATTTTATTGTCACCATAGCAGAGAAGGCTTGCTCACATAGATAGGATGTTGAAAAGGGCAAAAGTGCGTTAATTGCTTTTTTCATTAGGTTAGGGTACTCCTCTCTCCGTTGAAGCCAAAAACTAGCCACCGGCGCCTCACTCTTGGTGAACTTACCTTTGAGTGTGGAATCAGCGCAAAGATCAATAAATTCATCTCGTTCGCAAGCAGTGAAATCTATTTCCTCTGCACTATCTACGAAATCAAATGGTGAGACAACCCAGTCGAGATTCGTAATGGAAATAGTTGGAAAGTACGCATCTATTGCATCTTGCAATCTTGATAAGTGATCACAAATGCGGCCTTTCAACTTACCCAGATCTTTATCTCCTGCCACATTAAGAAGAGATGGAAAGTTCGACAAATCTCCTTTTTGAACTGCAGACTTCCAAGAACTAAGTTTTCTTTTAAAACCTTTCATTTTATTGGTTGAGGAGATTATTGTTCCATGTCGACCCTGCATCGAAACATTCAGTTCATTCAGCTTATGAAAAAGATACAACAGTTCAAAACACCAAGAATCACTTAGTAAGAGCTCATGAAATGTGTCTTGATTTTCATCCTTAAAAAAAGTTTTTAGCTGTTCTTTAAGTTCGAGAAACCGGTTCAATACACGACCCCGCGACAACCACCTTACTTCTGTGTGAAGTAACAAAGAGGTATGAGCTGCATCCGTTGCGCGACATAACTGTTCAAAAATTCTGCACTTTAAAGGTCGAGACTTCATATAGTTCACCATTTTCACAACTTGGTTAAACACTTCAGCAAAATCTTCATTACACGCTTTCACGACTAATGCCTCTCTATGCAGAAAACAGTGAGTTATAATAATGGATGGATTTTCATTGAGAGCTCTGGCAGTAAAACCTTTAATTTTCCCAGACATAGATGGTGCCCATCTGTACATATACCACAACAGTCTTTCCATGAAAGATCATGTTCATTGAGATAGGAATTAATAGAAACGAAAATATCACGGCCTGTGGTTGTAGTCTCCAGCGGTCTACAGAACAGAAACTGTTCACTAATATCTTTTTCATCAATATATCTGATAAAACCAAGGAGTTGCTGTTTGTCACCAATATCGAGACTCTCATCTACTTGCAAAGCAAATGTTCTATAAGTTTTTATTTTCTCCGTGACTTGTTAGTTGATATTGCATGACATTTCAGATATCCTGCGGCTGATTGTGTTGTTGGACAGAGGAACTTTCGAAATTTGATTAGCTGCTCCTTCGCCAAGTATTGTTGAAACTGTGGCTTGACATGCAGGGCCAATGATTTCCTCTCCAAGAGTATGAGGTTTCTTTTTTTTTAGCTATCAGTTCTACTACTTTAAATGAGGCTTCAAGAGCAGTATCACCTATGGTCATTCTCTTTACCATTCGCATAGCTGTTTTCTTCTCCCCTTTTAATATACGAAAAAATGTGAAAAATACATTACACTTTTCTGTGACACACTAGGATGCTTTGTTGTAAGATGTCGCTTCAGTTTGCTAGGTACCATGGCCTCGTTGCTAAGTGTCTCGCCACAAATTAAACACACAGGGATAGGGTTTTCCTCGTTGTTATTCCACTTAAATCCATACGCTAAGTAACTGTCCTGGTATGTTCTTTTGTCTTCTTTATGTGGTGAATTCGACGGTCCGGGAGAAACTGTAAGATTTGGCTTCTTAAAGCAAGCAGTAGAAGCCGACTGTTCACTTTCACTGTCCTGGCGTTTACGTTTAACAATGAACTTATCCATAGCTAAGCACTGTGAATCAACGCGAGGAAGACAACTGAAAGCGCCAAGCGGCGTACACTTTTATATATTCATCTGTCGAAGTCTCGGGAATGTTCGTGAGGAAGCGAGTAGTCTCGGGAATGTTCGGCAGGGTATAGCTGTAATGCCATCTGTGGGATACTAGTATAACTGAATTATTGAAATGAATCAACCACTATCACCATCTGCCGTGCATGACAGTAATTGATTTGACTTATTTTATTTCAAGACCTTACAAGACTTGGGCTTCAGTAGAAGGTATTTTTTTTGTTTATCTCAATATCTCGCGGCACCCCTTAGCCAATCACACGGCACCCTAGGGTGCCGGGGCACACCGGTTGGGAACCGTTGGTCTAAAGTGAAAGAAAATTTATTGAAATGCTATAAACTAATTTTACTGAAATTTAATAGAATAGAACAATAAAGCCCATGTTCGGCTACTGACGACAGAATATCTAAATGCGTGTACCTAGACTAACACACTATGTTACTCTTACTGTCGCTGTTAAAGCAATAAAATACACATATGACCCAAGGTATTCAGAGATGCGCGCGGAAGTCATTGTCGTGTCACTTGATGCTACACGAAAATAGTTTCAGCTGTTTCACAATCGCAATTGCTGTTGTAAAATATGGGATTTACCTGTGTGTAAGAAGCTGACGATTTATCTAGATATTGAACAACAATTTGATTATTGTGACATATATTCTTAATAAATCTGAATATCATCTGCGTCCGCGCCGTTTGTCCGGTTTGTGTGCTAGCCTTCAACAAAAGTGTTTTCGATTCAATTGCAACACTTCCTGAGTTGTTACCGAAGCAGTTTTTCGGTTGCTTCCCCTGAATACATGCCACTAGTGAAAACAAATGATATTTAAAGTATGTAAATTATAAATATTATAAGGAAATAAATGTATGTACATCAACACATACATGCCAGATCGCCCAACTGCCCCATACTTGACGTGTCCGGATAGCTCTTAGTGCGTTTAAAGAGTTGCAGAACTCAACGGGGCTATTTCAAAATAAAACTGCCAGCAAAGAAATGGCAATGGTGACCTTCGCTTTAGCCTTCTCAATGAGCGCGACTCGCTCACCATCTCCACTGATGAGCAAGACGGATAAAATGAAGGTTGCTCATCCATTTCTCACTGGTTCTAGCTTGAAATAACCCCGTTGAGTTCTGCAGCTATTTTAACATACGAAGCGATATCTATACACGGCAAATACGGGGTAGTTGGGCCACCTAGTATTTAAAACTTGGGATTATAGTGTGAACTGTTATATTAACTTAGTTTTATAACATATATTACTAAAACTTAAAATATATATTCTCATCTCAAGCATAAAAAGCAATGAAAAAGCAAACATGCTTTATTCAAGATTTAAATAATAATAACTCAGTAACTTCCCTTATGGAAACTAGCAATTTATTTTACAATTTTAGTCCCATACACCAATATCCATTTGCATAAATTTAGTGTTGTTCTCTAAACATAAATCTGATTCTGTGTTAGTGTGTCCTCAAGTTATGCAAAAAAACATTTATTATTCATACATTTCTTTTGCAAAAGAAATAATTTATAAATGTAAATACAAGGAGGTGGCAATATCCGAAGCTGTATAGAATCAGCCTTGCATGTGCATTTCCAGGTTAAACCAAGCATTGGATAGGTAGCAGACTGAAAAAAATTAATGCCATAGCCGGGATTTGACCCACGGATCTCCCGGTCCCTAGAGAGTTGCTCTACCCCTGAGCTACCAATCAACATGCCGGAATGACATTAAATTTCTCAACTGTCTCACTTGTTTCCCAGCAAACCACAAGGCGATTTCAAATTATCTTGAGATGGCCTCTCCCAATAGTGACTTAATATATCGTAAGTACTTTAAGTCCCGGGCTTCATATTTTAGCCAACTATTATGGTCAATTGATGTTAATTTTAATGTTTTTTCACAAGCCATGTGTAGGACAAGAGTTGAATAGGTAATAAGTCCCGGATCAGCCCAGTGACTTTTCATAGATGAGTTGTATGTGGCAGTTTTGTGGATTTTTTTTTTTTTTTATCGATTTGAGAATAGCGTGTAACTGTGTGAAATTGGTTTACCGGTATATATTTAGACACTATTATTATCTCACTATTGCCATTTCATTTGGTGATGAGCGTTGGCTTTGTTATTTCTATAATCGCTTGTACCTCATGGAGATTTTTTCGTCGTCTTACTACCAGTCAAGGGATTTTAAATGTACGACCTTCTCTCATTGTTCCTGTTCCTGTTATTCCTTTAAAATGCAATTCCACAAGAGCAGAGTGTGAAATAAAGCACATGTCAAAATATATAGGGTAAATACAGTCCGAGTTCTTATGTAATGACATGTGCTAGGTGATCAGAGGCAAACAGGAGGTGTCTACCAATTGAAGTAATACGTTGTTATAACGATATTTCATTTTAATATTTTTATATATTTCAACGTGTACTACATATTTTGCACAATCTCACATAAATATTTAGCCGCCTCTTTGTCTAAATATCTATGATATTAATGTTTTCTTTCTCTGGCTGCCTATATTTGTGTTACTTTAAAAATGAGATCAAATAATTGGAGTCAGTGTACCTTGAAAGTTCAAAGTAACTGATAGAAAGCCCGGCTACTCTATTTTCCTCACTAAGCAAGATCCTGAATGGTGAACAGTTGCAGCCTCCGCATATTTTCAGGAAGAACAGCCTGACTAATGTACAATCTTGTGACATCTTGCGATGCCGGAAGACTAATATCTTCAGTCCAAAAAATTTTAGGAGGCAGAAAAATGTAACTTAGAGCATAAAATGTGGAGAAGTATCTTATTGTGCACTGTGCTTAAAAAATAAACAGTATATCTGTGTTACGTATTTATTGATAATTTCTTCTGCTAAGTTAGTAAGCATTTGAAGTGTTCACAAAATTAATTCTTATTTAAAATCTGAAAGTTTAATGCAATTTTAAATGATTTCTTACACATTTATTTGATATTAAACATTTAATTATATATTGATTTAATGTTTTCGCACAAGCCGTGTGTAGGACAGGAGTTGCATATGTAGAGTCAGACTGAAAAATCCAATATCATAGCCGGGATTTGAACCACTGAACTGCCATGGCAACATGCCGGCATAGCAATGAATTTCTCAACTGACTTGTATGTTTCCCGGTAAACCACAAGGTGATCTCAAATTATTTTGTGATGACAACCCTAATGGTGACTTACAATGCTGTAAGTACTTTAAGTCCCAGGATTCCTAGTATAGCCAACTATTATGGTCAATTAGTATTGATTTAATTGTTTTTCACATTGTGTAGGACGGGAGTCATTTGAGATATTCAATACAATGCCGGCATGTTGTCATTCCTTCTCTCATCGTTCCTTCCCTGTGGTGACGTAAGTGACAACGGGCTACACGAACCTACGTTCGGTGATCTGTCGCAAAGCTCGTAGCTAATTCTAAATCTAATGGGATGCATTTGCCAAAAGTTTTATATTTCAGAACTGAATCAGCTTCCTTACATTAAGCGTGTCTACTGATTTGCCCAGATTGTGATTGACACACACACAGGCAGGTTGGATATTATAAATCTGAAAATGTCACGGAAGTTCCAAGAACAAAGTCGTTGTGAGAATTAGAATTCGGGTCCAATACATATTCCGCCTAGGTACCTCCATATATTCACTCAACAAAAGAATGGCAATACATTATTTTATTTCTTCTGTAGTCACTCAATATAGCTTGTTGTGTTTTGCAACACACTCAATTGTCTACATCAGTACCAACTTATCAATGTTTTTATCAAAGAATGAGAAAATATATGTGCAGAATTCAATAAACTGCTATGTGCTACACATTTTTGAGGCCTGACTGTTACATTCTAGAAGATCATGATCTTCCCAATCAAATATCTTCCTTCTTTTCCCATTAGTATCGCAGACATGACTATTAGCTTCATTTACCCTTCTTTTATAAGTTCCTTCTCAAACTGCTGCTCCTCCACTTCTTCCTCCTTCTCATGTTCTCGTTATAATGTGCCAGAATTGATTCTGGTAACGCAGAGCGCCACTTCTGTTTCTGAACTCAATTGGCTGTGTGGAAAATCTTCCAAGCTCGTCATTGCGAGCATTTACAGGAAGGGATTTTTAAGTAATCTGGTTGCTGGCATCTATAAGGTCATCTTCATTCTGAAGTATTTTTAAAGCCTCTTTGACACAAATCCCTCTGTAGAGGAAAACCAGACGAAATAATAATGTAATCAGAACAAACCTCTAGAATTTATGTACTAAATATAGTATGTAAACATTAGGCGTTGTAAGCTACCGACTAAATAAGGTTTACACAATAATTGCCCCGGCTAATAACATATTAACATAACCTATTATAGTTACATTGACAAAATATTGTTTCTTGTACTTCACTGTGATCATAATTGTTACTGACCTTTGAAGTAGTATGCGGTACTTGCCTGCCATTTTAATAAGAACAGTAAATACTATGTATACTGTTAATTTAACAGTTTTCTTTTTGCAGAAGCCGTGTGTAGGACGGGAGTTGAATAGAGAGATATAGACTGAAAATTTCATTGCAAGAGCTGGGATTTGAACCACGGATCACCCGGTATCTAGCCGCTTGTTCTAACCTCTGAGCTAACGTGGCAACATGCACGCTATGCATTAAATTCCTCCTATACTCTTAGCTACAAATGAAGAAAAGACAGTACAATGCAAATTGTTGGGACACCTTCAACCTTCAACAAATTATTGCAGTAGGTACAAAATTTTACACATCTAACTTTGCACAATTAAAAACAAGGGTTGAATGGGGTTTATTGTCTCAACTCGTTAGGTGTTATCTATACAGCGAAGACCGCAGTTGAAGGTCAAATTTAAGCAGGCCGTTCACTAAACAGGCTATTTACATAGGTGCATGTGGTGTTCAGAGTGACAGTCATACAGAAAGCAAAATCAGCTCAGGAAGAAAACAGTCAAATAGCCAGTTTTTCCAGAGGTACAAACGTGAGTGTGTGTTGACTTTACATCATTTCAAAGAGCTAGGCGTGTGCGTGCTACGCATCAGTCACCTTATTAAACCTTATTTATACCAGTGACGTGAAATACAATTAAAGATCTGGACCCCAGCATACATCAACTAGTCAGAAAATGGTAAAGTAAACAAGGAACTGTTTTAAAAGCCTACGTGCCAAGCTGCTTTGTAACTCAAAATATCACAAGGGTCTGTCATGAATAACAAGAAACGAGCTGGCATTCGCTCATTAAAAAGACAAATCAGAAAATATGACTAGGAAAAGGTTAACAGGAATTGCATAAAACTATATTAAAAAGCAATACTTTTGGGGAGGGGGATATTTTTACATCATTGATGACACGACTAACGTGAAAATAAACGTTTTAGGGTTCCCTGAATTCAAAACAGTATTCTTAGAGAAAGAATGTAAGTGTGAATGTATGTGTCTGTGGATATCATAACTCAAAATCGAAAAGTCAGTTAAATTCTAAACTGGTATTTAAGTTCAGTATCTTTCAAGGATGCGACGCAATGATTTTAACTGAAATTTCCACAGACACAACTACAACTTTAAATGGAGCATGTTTTGAAAATTTTGATTTTCTCAAAAATTGCTCTAACGATTTTAATTAAAATACAATATGTTTAAGATATTTTCATGATAAAGGAAATGTACATCTTACATTTTTTAGGAATAGCGTCTAAGGACCTCTGCCTTTGGGGTGCCTTTTTATAACTGGTAAACCGTAAGGGATAGACACAAAATTACTAGACAAAGATGTAGATCTCGTCAAAACACAATTATTTATGTCATATACATCTTTTGTAGAGTTATACGTTGCCGACGTATTATTTTATTGGTTCCAGGTTTAAAGATTTTCTCAAGCGGGATGTCAACTTTCGTTTCATCCCAGGAATGCAAAGGAGAACAACATTTCACTTATTTTACAGCGATGAGCTAAAAGTTTATAGCTAAGTTACCCTACAGCACCAGTAAAATTGTTGATAATTATAAATGCACAATAGTTTAAGTAACTAAAATTGTTTAACTGTCAGATTTTATCAAATATTAATTTTTGCACAATTTTATATGAATAACAACATCGATCAATCACAGATTAATAATATATGTCGGCATTTATCGATGCTTCAGAGGTCTACTGTAGGGTATGCAACATCGAAAGGAAGGGATGAGTGAAAGATCCGAAGGGCTGTTGCACGGAACAATTAGTGGCAGGTGCAAATATTGTGGGGTCCCAGTATTCGCAGATAGAGACACTTCTGCTCCTTCTGACGAACAGGTACAAATTGCTCTGGTTTTCCGTGTCATA
Organism: Hymenopus coronatus; assembly: GCA_030762935.1. Classification (NCBI taxonomy): domain Eukaryota; kingdom Metazoa; phylum Arthropoda; class Insecta; order Mantodea; family Hymenopodidae; genus Hymenopus; species Hymenopus coronatus. The sequence goes on from CM060900.1 coordinate 394,965,733, forward strand.
GAAAGAGGAGTATATTGCGTACCGCATTTCCACCGCGCAACACACGCCATAAAAACACCAGTCAAACCGTACCCTGAAACGTGAAATGAAATGAAGTAATGGGGAATAAGGGGCCAGGAAAGGTTTTTGTTATTGGAAAATCCACCGCAGCATTCGCCACTGCTGAACACTATGAAGAAGCCCAAGTCAGAATGAGAGGTCGACGGAAATCGAACACATTCCTAATGTGGGTCACACACGAAACCGCCTGATCTGTCCCGCTCATATTTAGTCTGCCTCTGTTCGTATCATACAATATTCTGGGGCACAAAGAGACACACTTCCTGATTCAACAGGCGAGATCGAGTGTGTGGTACCATACTCTCTGTACAGTGTGTAACAGTTAATACAATTGCATCAAAGAATTATTTTTAGCCCATATAGGTTTCAATATATCAGGAGATGGTAAAGATACTGTTTTCTGCAGTAAGGAAAATAGCATCCTTTAAAGCTAACCTCCTTCAGAAGAAAAAGGATTATTATGAACTAAATTCGTGTATCTATTGAACATGTTTCTTGTAAGTTACATGTCATAGGTTAATACTACATAGTCTGGATATTCCTAAATTGTGCTATTCTGAAACTGAAGACAGGAAAATGTACACGAACTAGGCTTTTAGAATTTATGGTATGAGAAAGAAGTCAAAGTCTGAAAGTCTAAATCGTAACTAAAGTACTTAAGCTCATTAGAGAAGAATATCACCACCGAGGCTTCTTATAGGAAGTCTGTCCGGAAAGTAAGTATCGTTTTGGGGAAAAAGGCATACAAATATAATTAATATAATACTATAAAAACATATTCGACATGAAAGACCATTTCTTAACCTATATTTCGACATAGTTGCCATCATTGATCAGGCACTTGCCATAGCGGGGAATCAACTTTGTATGCGCTCTTCAAGGAAGGCTGTCGCTAATGAAGTCAGCCACTGCTGAACACCCTGATTGGTGGAAACACATCATAAAGCATCCTTATTGTGAACCGTCTGTTTTCACGAATTGCCTCACTTACTTGTTCAACCAAACAATTAGTGGCAATAGAAGGCCGCCCATTCCGTGCTTCGTCATGAACATCAGGTCATTAATCATTGAATTGCCTAACCCACTTTCTCACCTTTCTGTCCTACATTTTTATCATATATCCCTATAAATTGATGATGAATTTCAGCTGGCTTAACACTCGTTGCGTTCAAAAACCGTATTACGGAATGCACTTCACAGTCGACGAGATCAGAAACTGACTTAAATTTTTGAATAATCAACAACTGTAAATACAACACGATCCGACTGTAACGGTGTCAGTGGACGATGAAGCAACTGTGTTTTGCATTTGTATGGCATATATTCGGATCAATTACTTTTACTCAAATCTTACTCTTACGCCTGCCAAATCGTTTTGGGAAGTTTTAACTTCCGGTAACCTTTCCGTGCCATAGTTTTACATCCTTTCTGTGACTACCTCTGGTTTTATTTCAGTTAAGTGTCAGAATATTTCTTGTTATGTGGCTGAAAGTGGCTGTTAAAAAAATCTCCAATAATCTCTCCCCACCAGCCTTTGAATTCGGAAACAAAGTTTTTTGTGTATGTTGTGAAGTGAGAGACTGAGATTTCTTGTAAAACCTTGGCATGTAACAATGGTGTTTTTGTTTATATCTTTGTAATAATGACACCAAAGGGAAACTTCATAAAAGGAGAAAAGAAAAAGAAATTCCTTTAGAAGAATGAGATTGTCTGAAGAAAATCCTTATTAACATCGGGCCCTAAGCAGGTGAGTCTGTTACATAGGAAATGACAAGTCTAAAGTGGCAAGCAGAAAGAAAAGAACATGCGACTTGGTTTCTGAGACGTAGAAGACTACAGCCAACTCTACAAGAAGGAAATGTAAGTTATTCTTAATTCAAAATATGTAAAAGCAGCTGTGCAATATAATAATTAGAATACCTTTATGCTGTAATTAACTACATTGAATATTGTAGCATGTTAGCAGCCTCTTGCACTTGATGTGTATTGGCAGACTTTCTCCATTTTAAGTTTTCATGAGTTGGTAATATACTCTATAAATTCGTCGTAGCCAGGTGGCTCATTCTCTTTTCTCATTTGGGATGTAATCTTGTAGTAGTGAAGAGTGTTCAACGAGCCGTGAGGCAAGTGATTGCCATTGGACTTTGTTATAAACACCTTTTCAAATTGTGAAGTTATAGTTTTCTTATGCATAGTGTTAGAGTTTTTCCTTGATCGCAGTACCATTTCTCGCTGCCAAGCCTGAATCGTCCCGTCATAATTCCCTGTGTATTTGTCCTGTTTGTTCAAAATGATAGTTTAATTATTATTTCATAGAGAGGTTGCGACAATATGTGCCATAATGTCATTTCTTTGCATTAGGAAGTATGTTTGTTGTCAATGTAAGTGTGTTAAATCAACCTCGTATTAAGGGATCGAATGGGTTTCAATTCTAGTTTGGTGTTTTAAAGCTAAGAACTTATGTCGCTCGTTTGTTTCGTATAAGAAGTTTGAGGATATGACGTGTATGAGTTAATATTTAAGCAAACTGGCCTATATAAGAAGTGAATTTGGCAAAAATAGAATATTATCAATAATGTCAGAATATTGCTGTGTTCCATTGTGCCAAAATCAAGGGTGGCTCTTTACTTTTCATCGATTTCCTGGGGATAAAGCTTTGAGAAAAACTTGGTTATAGCCATGAGAAGGAAAAACCTCACCGAAAGAAATTATTGAGCAAAAACATTCAAATATGCTCGCAGCTTTTAAACCGACGGACTTTGTCACTATTTTATTAGGTAAGTTATACAAATATATAAGCTGATTAAATATGATTTTATATATTTATAATTGTTCTAATAAATTATTTTTAAAGTTATTCCTCTATACATCTCTTAGTGTATATATTTTATTTTAATTTAAATAAGGTAATTGCAACTTTTAATGTTAAGAATAACGTTTTTAATTTGTGGAAAAAAATCGGACTTACTTTATGTGTTCAGAATTGCAAGGCCTTACAACATTTTGGAATACTTTTCTACACTTAAAAATCCATCTCAAAATTTCACTCTTTTATCTCGTAATTTTACAGATTGTTCTACCGAGACTAATCAACAGGTTTTAATAGCTTATATATTTGCTAAAATAAAAAAATATATTTGATGGTGTTAATGTTCGTTATTTTATAGTGTATTGGTTTTGTTTACATATTTCTTGAAACAAGTATTAAAGGTAATGGACAAAAGCATTGCTTTAAACAGCAAAAGCAATAACTTATAAACTTGTTATCCCAGTTTGTGAATAACTGTGTACAAAAAATTAAGTTCCTACCTTTAAACTCTAGAAAGTAGAGATGTTATCCATCTTCCCCTTGAATTGTATCATTACTATTATCAATTGCTGTGTAGTGCTTCCTCACAAAGAATTATCTAAGCTCTATGTATGTTTCAATTAATATGATACAGTATATGGAATGAAAGTTAACAATATCTTATTTTAATAATATCTTACATTATTTTAAACCAAAATAATTTGCATTTCAGGTGAAAGGAGAAGATTAAAACATGGTGCTATTCCTTTAGTAGCAGTTACAAGCCTTTCAGCTTCTGAAACACAAGGATGATGATGATGGTTAGTGTTTAAGGGCGCTCAACTACAAGGTCATCAGCGCCCTAGAAGCAGAAGCACAAGGATCAAACCCTTAATAATGATCATGGAACACATTAAAGGCACTCACTTTTTTATGGCATAATGAAATGCCAATTTGTGTCTGTAGCTTTTCACTAATGACTCTACATAATGTTGATAACCAAGACTGTTAATGCCAGATGAAAGCCAAACCTAACGACATGATTCTTGTAAAACTTGTCCGAGTGACAAATCTGCTTCATTTGGACTGATTGGCTTTTGTCTTTTACAAGGAGGATGATGGAAATTTAGCAGCGTCTGGGCACAGGTTTCCATACACTTAACCTCACCACTTTTTGAAAAGTGCTTTAGAGCATAGCACACTGCTGCAATATGTTTACAGCTAGCTTTGGGACCTGCTTCAGCAACACACTCACATTCGGCACCGTTAATGTCTCCTGATGAATTCAATATTAATTTGACATCATAACTTTTGTGTTTAGTGTACTCTGACTTAACCCTAGTACTGATAAATACACCATTTAATTCAAATGCACACTTTATAAATATGATAAACTTTTACTGAAAAGCCTATATCCTGCATCACACATAAATTTTTAATTGGTTATAGGCGCATCTATTTATGATTTTAGGAAGATGAAGTAATCCATTAGATGCACATTTGAAATTTCAATTTTGTGTTTGTAGCTGGTCGTTAAATCCTGAAACATGCTATCGCTTGTAAACTGCAGAACTTGTGTTTTAGGAACAAGTGAATTGTTTGAATTTTAAACTTTTTGTATATCTGTAACCTAGAAAAATAAAAGAAAACATAAATGAAACGAAAAAAGATTATGTTATAACACATTATTTGACAAGTCCATAGAGTATTCACAATTACATATTCATGTTTTCTTCCACTAGTTTTAGCACCTCTCTTCTTCAATTCCTGTTTCAGATCTTTGACTTTGGCACTCTTTAAACCGTCCATCATAACTTAAAACATTAAGTTCATAAAATAATAAATTAAAACGCTAATCTTGAAGAACAGTAAGAACGTTTTACCACTTGCATCAACCGAATAGCACCCCACTTTAAACAGCATATAATAGAAGACAAAACTCGGGCGAAAAAACAGAAGAACCATTTGCGCTTACGGGCTAGTACACTGGCGCTATCTTTAGGGAAAAACATTCAGAATACATCCCTACTCTTTTTACACACAAGACCTTTGCAGGGCAGGAAATGTATATGTAGGGTTAGGTGAAAAATTCAGTATCATAGCTGGGATTTGAACCACAGATCTCCCGAACTCTAGCCGGTTACTTTAACTACTGAGCTACCATGGCAACATTCGGGCACGCCACTTAATTTCTCAACTGACCCTCATGTTTCCCGGTTAACCACAAGATGATCTCAAATCATTTTGAGATGTCATACCCTAATGGCGCCTTACAATGTCGTAAGTACCCGGGCTTCATAGTTTAGACAACTATTGGATCAATTAGTGTTAATTTAATTGTTTTTATACTCAAGCCATATGTAGGAAACATGCGAGTTAGTTGAGCAATTTAGTGCCGTGCCGTCATGTTGCCATCGCAATTCAGTGTTTAGAGCAATCGGCTACAACCGGGAGATCCGTGGCTCAAATCTCAGCTAAGTAATTGAATTTTTCTGTCTGACTACCTATCCAACTCCTATCTTACACACGCTTGTGTGAAAGAAGCAATTAAATTAACACTAGTTGACCTAATATTTGAGTAAACTGTAAAGATCAGACCTCAAGTACTTACGAACTTCAAGTAACTAATTGATGAAACTAAGGCAGGTTGTTTATATTTGCGTCCTGTGGAAAATAGAAAGCTTTTAATCTACTCTTGACAAAAACAATGGAATTTTCAGCCCTTTTGCATAAACATCTGTAGAAGGACATGGTTTTTGATTGCAGCAAAATTTATCCCCCCCCCCTGCCTCCCAAAATAAAATGGCATGGCAGAAAACATGATTTTTGGGTGCGGAGGAGATTTAAATTAGGCTTTTAAAACTGGCTTAGCATTTTAAAGTTATAAGCCGCTTGTGGCCGCGAAACTTTCGAAATACGTAACTTGAGTTTGACACATCGGATTTTTACAAAAACAAAAGAAACAACGACACAGTGATTTGTAATCAAAATGAAAACTAATCCTATCTAACAAGGGCATGACTGACGCCAAGGCAGCCTCCAGGTCTACCCGGTCCATTAGCTCCAGTCGCATAAGAGACGTAGTTCCACGGTCGCTGTTGATACGGATGACCCTCACATACGAAGGCCACTGAAATCTCGCAGCGGTGGTGACATGTCGGGCCGAAAGATCCCAAGGGATCCCCCGAACCACGACACTATACCGGGACAGCGGCGCGGAGCTCTGCGTTGCCAACGAATGTGGCTGCATCCGCAGTGAAGGTGTTCCGCTCGCTGCCGGTGAAGCCTTTTTGAGTTAATGGTCAGTGTGGGTGGGCTTACCGTAGACAGTATGCCCAAGAGAGCTGACAGCCTTCTTGGTTACCTAAACGACTGTAAACATCATTCTAGACAAAAACCAGCCATGATCAAAACACTTGTACATCGGGCTTCTCGCCTCTGTGAACCACAACAGCTACAAGAAGAACTCAGGCAGCTAAAACAGACGTTACATTCTAATGGTTACTCCAACCGAAAAGTTAATAGAGCTTTCCGTCCCACTAGGTCTCAAAAACCAGACCAATCCAAAAGTAAAGGCACAGATTTTTTGTCATACTTTAATAGTATCACCGACCTGAAACTTGCGCATATTGCTGCACCACAATGTTAAAACTGTTTTCAAGCCCACGAGACAACTGAACAATTTATTATGCTCAACTGAAGACCCCCAGGAGTCTCTGTCATCAGCCGGTATACCCATTCCCTGATCTTGTGGCTCGGTATACATCGGAGCCATACAACGCAGCGTTAACACCAGAATCAAGGAACACGAAGACAACTGTCGACTGGGCCACACAGGAAAGTCTGCGATCGCCAAATACGTCATTGAGGCGTAGGGCGAACACATCATAAAATTCTAGGACATCAGCATCCTTTCAGTCACAGTACATTACCATGCCCGACTACAGCGAGAAGCCATAGAAATTTACAAGCACCTTCACAATTTCAACAAAAAAAGGAGGCCCTACAGCTCAACAGAAACTGGCATCCTGTCATCGAAGGCAGAAAACGTAATAAAACTGGCAAGATCGAAGCTGGCCAGTCAGAAGACACTTGCGCCGGAGAGGCCAAGCCCCTGTCCAAACCAACCAGCATAAATACAACGACTCTGACAGGGCGACTAGTTTCTGCTCCTGGCTCAGCCCTAACGCCATCCTGCAAACCCCATAATCCCGTCAGTACGTGGTTAAGTTCTCTCCGAGAACAGGGACACGTCTAACATACCTCGGGCTGCACTCAGCCTGCCAACTGAATTGGTCTGATCAGCGCTAAACTGCTCTGTGGCTTAATGCGTAACGCAGGAAGCTGCTATCCCAAAGGTCATGAGTTTGATTCCTATCATAGAGTAAATGTTTTACTTACATAGGTCTTGTCATGGACCAAGGCCTAACCTGGAGTAGGCATATAGCTAAGGTTAGACCCAAGGCTAATGCTCAACTAAATAAACTGTATCCCATAATCAATCTGAATTTCCAATTAAAATTAAACATGGGAATTACCCTATATAAAACACTATTAAGAACAATAATTACATACACATTCCCTGAATGGCGCTACGCTGCAAAAACCCATATACATAAACAACAGACACTCCAGAATAGAATAATTAAAATAATTGCCAAACAACCCCCAGTAGCGCCGGCTTATCTCCTTCATGAGGAGCTAAAACTACTCTCAATTGAGCAGTTCATAAAAAGCCAGAGTTACAACTTGTACAAACATAAAGCAAACAACAGTAATGACTAATACAAGAACTAGGTAGCTATGAAGCAAACAATTACAAACACAAGAGACCGCTCTCTTTATTTGACAGAACCCTCGGCCTGGGGGAACCCGATTTAAATATACAAGAATATCTAGAATCACTAGTTCGAATTCCACAATATTACCCATGAATGTGCCTAAGAACGTGAGTTTGGTGGTGGCCCTTGAAGTCCTTGCTCTCCGATTCAAAGCGGACATAGGGGTATAACGGACCCCCATTTTACGGTGACCTGGCAGACCACAAATGGACCTTCTCTTGTATATAGTTAATAGAATGTAACAAATATTTGTTTAATATAAGATTTTATTACAGATAAAGCAGCATTGGGCGTGGCCATTACTTTGTTGGCCACGCGCAACCAATGAACTCTCTACATAATGATTACGTCCTTTCTGTTACAGGGCTGAATACAACCGCATGAATAGCTTATACTAATAACTAAAGACTTTGCCAGACAGAGCAGCAGATGTTGCAGAAATATGACCAGCTTAGAATGTATTCTAAAAGTAACATTTTAACTGACTATGTCCTAATGTTACAGGGCTGCAGACACAACAAAATACATTAACGACTATACCCAAAAGGGCAACAAATGCTATACTGACCATGCCCTTTTTTTACAGGGCTGCAGATATATCCACATGTAACAGTTATGTAAATCTCACCACAAATTTCCAAAGGAGCAATCAGGGCTTCGGCCATGTTTGCGTCCTGGCTATTACTCTCTCCTGGCTCTGGCCTATGGCTGGCCAACACATCCGCTCCTTGAATCCACAGATGCAACTGCTATATTCCTACACCCTAAATTCTCTCCGGTGGAGTGGTCTTTTAGTGGGTATTGCCAGTTTGTGATGACCCCCACACTTGGTAGAGTTATCCCCTCTGTCGCCTGTAGGTTGGGTTTTTCCACTCCACTCGAAAAAAAAGAAAGAAAGAAAGTCAGCGCTTCAGACGCACTGAAACCTTCTCCGAGGAAACTTCGACCTCGCCACTGAAGATGTCCACTGCAGTTGTGGACGAAAAGTCCGGAACATCTCACTCCAGTAGTCCACGGCAAAACAGCTCGGAAATAAGTCCTAGTTATTCTGACTCACACTATGAAAGCCTACGTTCTCTCATGACTCACTAAACGTATTGTTAAGTAAACCACTGTTTTGAAACAATTTTAGGAATCTAATTTAGGGCAAATTTGATTTGTTTTTTCAACCACACGTAAGAGTAAGGTGATTGTTTATCGTCCAAAGCGGTCTCTATACGATTCAAAATACGTGGCATTACAATTCCATCATGGTCGATTACTGTATGTGTTGAGGCTGGTGGTTTAGGTGTGTTGTGGCAGCTTTACGATACACTGAGCGGTGTGCAGTTCACGGCAATTATTGATTCATTCTATGAGGATGAGATATCCTGATGCAATTGTTGAACTTGTGCAGGATAATCATCCTGTCCACACATCTCGAAAGGTTTCAAATTTGTTTTCAGAGAGGCAGGATATCAGAGTGGTAGACTGGCCTCCCTGTTCACCATATTGTTAATTTGTTTTCAGAGAGGCAGGATATCAGAATGATAGACTGGCCTCCCTGTTTACCATATTTGAACTCTACTGAGAAGGTTTAGGCTGAGGTAAAGAGGAGTTGAGCTACAATTTACATGTAGATGGGCGAAGGACAAAAGATGGCTATGGGCACAAATTCAAGATGTGTGGGGCGTTATAGCTTCTCCTACGCATTACTGAAGGCATTTAATCATGTCTATTCCCCCGAGGTTGAGGGCAGTTACATGGGCTGAGGGTCCATACACCGGGTATTATTTATGTTTATTAAGATACTATTTTTGGTTGTTTAACACAAGTGTTAGTAGAATTATGATTTGTGTGCATATAGGCGTATTATTCAAAGCCAAATTTATATTAATGTAATATTATGTTCCTCATTTCCAGTCATAAAATTAACAACCGTAAAAATTCACAACCAGCGCGAGAACTGAACCCCATTACTTAAGAGTAGAAGAAATACCATCCTGACCTCTCGGCCAAAGTAACGCTGTTATGTGGTTTGTTTTCTTTACCCATGAGTTACCATTGCGCTGTTAGTCACAGACCATTGTACAGTTCTTTCGTGTGCATCGTGAACACATCTTAAACGAAGATACACGAAGCCTTTCGATCGACACATGAAATCTGAGGATTAATCATATTTTTATGCCCACGGCTGTACTCAGTAGGTAGAGAAGGTATTGTATTCCACCAAAAATTCCATACCGAGATTTTACGGAAATACACGTTTAGAACCGCTGAATAAAGACACTATTTTAGAAAAACATCCGTGTGTATGTGGGCGGCATAACTCAAAAATAAAAAGTCGCTTACATACCAACCTTGGTACTTAATATCTTTCATGGATGTGACGCCAAGATTTTCAGGAAAATCTCCGCAACCCAAACTACCGTTTACATGGAAAATTTTTTGACACCTTCGATTTTCTAAAAAATGGCTGTAACTGTTTTGGTTAAAATGCCATACCTATATTAAAGATATTTACATCACAAATAAAATGCATGTCCTGAATTTCTTGGGAATACTCCCCTGAATTTCTCTTAATTCTGCACGACTTTAGTATAATAACTGGTAAACCGTGAGAGACAGACGAAAACTTACTACACAAAAAATGTAGAACTCGATTAAAGATACATTTATCTCATACAAAGTTTTTATTTGTCGAACTAACCATTTCTACGATATTCTCTGTTATGGATTTCAATTTTAAAATACTTAAAACGTTTCTCAAACCGAAAGTCCTCATCCGTTTTATCTCTGTTTTGTTTTTTTCCTGCCCAAGGAAGGTAACCATATTTCGACAACAATCAAATAGGGATAGGCTTTAAAAGACTTGGTTGTCGTTTTAGCCTAGTGTTTTCCCATATCTCTCTTCCACTTATAAGTAACTAAGCTATAAGAACATTTTTGCAATGTTTACCTTGATTAGCATAAAAGAATATTCTGTTTTTAGAAAAGTTTTCGCTTAGAACAGATAGAGAAGGTCATGTGAATGGAACAGATAGAATATTTAAAAATGAAGCTAGATTTAAGTTGCAAACATTTTTTTTATTTTATTTTATTATTATTTTTTTAATTTTCACTTAAAAATTCTATCTGACAAAGAAAATATTTACTTCAGTTGGAACGCAGTAAGAAAAGCTAGTTTTCAAGTCTATGTGTTTTTGTTGTTGCCTTTAACCGCAAGGTCATGTCAACGGAATTCACCTTTGCGATATGTGTACTGTTATTTATTGGGCTCCAATTTTTCTCATAAGTAATACACACAAATATTCACCCTCTCATTCATACTTTCAGATTCTCGAAAGGATACGGAATATTCTTGGCTACAGAAAAATTCCCCACCCCCAGGCAGAAATCGAACCCAGGACCCTAGTTCAGAAGGCAGGAGCTCTAGCGTAAGCTATGGGGCTAGCCAAGTCTATGATATTATCCGTAGTATCTAGATTTTAAATATATTGACAATGAGTTTGTAATATGACTTAGAATGAAGACAGACACTAGAGACGGTCAAGGCAGCGTAAGCATTAGAATTTTGAATGAATGAATGAATAAGTGTATTTATTGACATAGCAATATCACACATAGAATTTCAACAATCGCACGGGTCCACAGACCGTACGTGCCTTATTAAGATTTTGAAGAGAATGGCTTTAGCACAATTGTATTGCGGTACTGTTTCAAGAGAATATGTGCAAGGTAAACATAAGTTGAGAAACTATATATTTTGAAATTGTTCAACCTCATGATGGAGTTCTTTTATAAACTAATGTTATAACATGTTATAGAGATATGACGGTAAGAATAGAAATGTTTTCTGGCGTTGATAGTTTTCAAAACGTTTTGATTATGTTATTTATATTTTTTGCTTATTTATTTGCTAAAATTAAAAGGTTTAAAACAAGTTTTATTTTCACAACCCCCTGAAATATATAAGCCTGCTTCTTATTCGTTTAAAAATAAAAGAGGTTAAATCTTCACCTTGTGTCCATATTATCTCCTCTAGTTTTAAGAACAGCGTACCTAAAACCTGAAAATCAACATTGGCGAAATGATAAAATAGAGCTAGTATATATCTACATGGACACAAGCGGTGTCTATCACATTTGTAATTCTCTCTTCTGACAATTTTAAAGGATATTGAAACGGATTTGTTTTTGCACTGATTGTCATGCGTGCATTTATTTTGAAATGAATCTGAAATGCATTTATTACGAGGAACAGTTTTAAATTCTGAAGCACTGTGCGCGTATTCATCATTTAACAACTGTGTACACTACATTCTGAAGGACAAAAATGAATACTTGTGTGTAGATTGAACTATGGAAATTACATCGCATTAGGAAACATATCGGCTGATTCAGTACAAACTGCCTCGGCCGCATTATTTTGCACGTTTTACAATTTGCAAACCAGGGCAGTTCCATCCTTTTCCATAATCAAACCAAACACGACCCAACCTCCACAACGCAAGTTTTATCAGCTTTGTATCAAAACATATCTCTCAGGCGTCTATACAAATTGCATTTGCCCCCGCAGTCCGCTTTCACAAAGGCAGTTATTATCTGAGAATGGAAATCCATGGCTAAGAGTACGGTGGAAATTTGTCATCACTTCTAATAAATGATGCGCCAACAACATTATTTTCAAAATATCGGTCCGTATTTCAGCAATGTATGGTGCAAGTTTCTTTATCTTGCTGACCCAGAACACGCAGCTGGTGCTTTATAAACCACCATTTTGTAGTTCGATATTATGCTTTAATTTCTGAAGCAGAATAAAAAGATAACATTTGTGATCAATGTTTATTCAGCATAAAGTGCGAGTTTAAAATCAAAGCCAGATACCACAATCCAATTATGATGAAGCTCTAGGGAATCAACAGAGTTTCTTTTCGTAAAAGCATCAGACAAAAGTTTATAGCGTACTCCATGATTCTGCTCAAACAAGTGAAGCATAGTGAATAAACTCCCTTTTGCTGTATAGTATATTTTTCTTCCTGAGTAAAATAGGCAAAACAGCTTTGCTGTGAGCTGTGAAAAAATGTAACACTCTTTAGGCAAAGATTTTTCAACACCAAACAAAATTACCATTCATATGTATTAGGAATCACTACCTCTAATAATATGCATATATGGTTTTTAAAATTTAATATTTTATAGGATTGGTGTCAGTATTTCCTGATATTTACTAATTATAACGTTTATTCCATAATTTAGAAAGAACCACATGGCTACAAAAAATATTCACTTGTTTCTACATTTTCATTGGAATTGAATGATATAAGTCACACATTTATTGTTTCTTTCTATATGCTTACTGGTTACTGACTATCAAATTGTTCATTTATCGCACATGAAATATATTTTCTGTTTCTTTTTCTGCACCGCTTTTTATTAAATGTTGTATCATATTTCTATGTGGTAGTTACAGGTACCGCAAAACTTTATAATGTATAAACAAGTCGACTGTTTAATATAAAACGATTCATAAGTGTATAATGTAAATTCCTTTTGTGATAAATAGTTTAAGCAAATTACTTCTAGGTAGTTATTTAAAAATAGTGCCACCACCATATCTATATAACCTTGTTTCTTGCAAAATGTAAGTAAACGCGACTAATGTGGGAATTGCTGTGTAAATGTTTGTTTTAAACAGCCTTAAAATTATCCTATAAAGTGGCTTTTAACGATATTTTTCTTCCGATTTTTGTCTCTATGCTTATTCAAAAGCAAGGATGTATGGTGATAGAGTCGGGAGGTATGTGTGTGTGTGTGTGTGTGTGTGTATGTAGGCACGCGCATGCGTTACGGACAGGCATCCCACACTGCAACCGTGGGCTTATTGTACGTCAGACTCCTGGAGGAAGGATGAGAAGAGTATAATTTTAGAGGACGGCCGACATCCGGACAGTGAGAGAGCAGTCGTGGGAGGTACCTAACAGTTCACAAGCAGTTCTTCGTCTCTACACGGGGAACGCCAGGACCCCTCCCCCCCACTCAGGTCCGACTAAACCATTTCAATTCGTAGACAACCACTAGCGCCATCTCGCCACCGAGAGCTGTATTTCTAGAGCTATTTCTAGAGCACAGACATTCCATGAATTGGCGCCTCTGCCGTGGTTCTCGTCGACACCTACAACCCTGAAAGAAACCAGTTGTGATGAAATGAAGAGGCAGAATATTCGGGGGCATGAAGAATCCTCTCCAGCATTCGCCTAGTGACCCCGTGAAAACCACCGAAAAACTCACGAGTCAGAGAGTCGGCCACGGAAAACTGATCCCACGACCTCCCGAATACCAGTCCCAGACGAAACGCCTGAGCCACCGCGCTCGGTCTGCCGAGAGGTTCTGTATTCGACTCTCCTGTTTTCTGTGCATGCTGTTTTTTGTGATTTTCCCCTGGTCGCCGAGATGTATGTCGTGGTGGTGTATTCTACTCAACTCTCTTTTCCGTCATTTCCTTTCATTTCATTCCCCATTCATGTTTTAGGTGCATAGCTTCAGGTCCTGCAATGTCGGCGGTGCGAGGCAGGTAGCGCAATTAATTACGCTACGAAAAGACTTCTCCCCGTGAACGCCAGAGTGAATTGTCTCGTCTACTAGGGTTGCTGCGTTGCTATCTTGCGATTGCTCTCTAATGGTGCACTGGTGTTCGAGCTGGATATGTTTGGGACTTCTCTGCGTCTCTGTGTCTGCGAGCCTGGGACACTCTCCCTGCCTCCTGAGAGTAGCTCCAAGTGGTATAAAAATGATAAAAGTTCAATTTTAAACGAATATTACAGAAGAAAGCAAGATTTAAATCAATGTTTATGAAAAGCAAAAAATAAGTGAAAATAGGGTTTAATGAGAAAGAAAATTTAACTTTGGATAACAGTATACCATTATTGCACTTTAATGAGCAGCATGCTGCCTACTAAATGAATGCTCAGGGCCAAATTTCGGTAGAGAGACTGTGATGTTTTCCTTTGTACTTTACGAAATAAATTAATAACGAACACCGCACTTCACTCACAACACTTTACTACTATTCTTATCTACTCTTTTTGGCCGGATTGAAGTTAATCACAAGAAACAAACCTAATGAGTGATATGTCCGTTCACCCTGATTGTTGTAAGTAACTATAAGAGCACCAGCCCAAATTATTATGGTTAAAAACTTGGCCTTTTAGAGAGTCGAGTGATTGGGAAATAGGTACACACCAGCAACGTTAAAACACACAACAAAAACAATATTAATTTCAAGTGTTTCTTCTCAAATAGACAAGGAATGAAGTCTAGAGTATTGCCACCCTAAAAAAGGGCTATAATGGTGTAATATCTGAACTATCTATGTGACATAGCTCCAATGTCTATGATGCAGCAAAATTATAAATAAAGAGGCTCTTATTTCAATGCATATGTCAATCGTATGTCTACTCTAGTGCACAAGAATTTAGATATAATGACAATAACAACAATAATAGTAATAATAATAGAAATAATAATAACAATAACAATAATAATAACAATAATATAATGACAATAACAACAATAATAGTAATAATAATAGAAATAATAATGACAATAACAATAATAATAACAATAATAATCATTGCATAATAAAGCTATTATTATTATTTTTATTGTTGTTGTTTCATGCGCTGGTAATTAATATTGAAAATTGAAATATTAAAATGTCCATTTAACATGTCGGTTATGAATTTTTCTTTTCTTGTTAGTATATTTGCATCTTTGCATATTCTTTTTATTAGGTTGTACCGAATTTTATGTTGTATTGTGGTTCATTGGCTGTATTGCGTGGTAGGGGTAAGAGAAGTCCCTATGACCGTAACTCTAACCAGGGTAAATAAATAATTAAATAAACCCTACCAAGGGGTATTTTGTGTTCCCCCAGTATTCTCCCTGTACCTTCTGAAGCTATACACATGAAACACTTAGAAAATAATATTTTAATAGCCATTAAACTGTGAAATTGGCGACCTCCAAAGCTTTCCAAATTTCGTAATTCTACCCAACCATGAAATGGTGAATGCTGTGTTGCATACTTATGTAATCAAAACTGGAGAGTGAGAAGCAAATAAGCAAATACTGCGTTTAATTAACTAGTAAGTCCGTAATGAAGAATGTTTTATTTTTGAAAGCAATTGTATTCCTAAACTCAGACAATATTGCTCAATGGTACATTGTTGTTCTGTGTCTGGTCTAGCTCAACTGTTGTGTGTAATTGTATAGAACAGTTTCCTTCTAATTAAGATAAAAAAGCACCCAACTGCATGTATTGCTAGCAAGAGGCTTCGTCGTCTTTCCGTAATGGAAGAAAACAAATTCATTTGATGAAATATAAAAGCATATAAAATATAAACAAAATATAACAACAAAATAAAATAAAAAACCCCCAAAACAAACAAAAAGGATGCTTGTATTCATCGTCATTATGTCCAAAGCCTTCTACATTTTTATAATCATTTTTATTTTTAAAAATATGAATGAGATCATAATATATAAATGAACAGAGTTGTAGGAAGAAGTCGCTGTTATGATAAAGTAATATGTAATACTTGTGCAACAGTGTTTCCAGTTTCAAGGTCCTTACCTCTAAAGGCAGCCAGTGTTGTTCGGTAATAACCCTTTAAATAAAACAAAAGTGTAATAAGCTACAGTTAAGACTGTAATCAAAGGGACATTATGCACCAAGATCCAGCCACCTGCGGTGCCATAAGAAGTTAAAGCGGGCGTTAAACACTACCAAAAGAAAACCAAGACCCAGCGCTGATTACTAATGTTCACTATCCCCAGGAAGACCGGGTGAGGTGCAGGAACTACAGGTTGCTATAGATCTTAGGATAATCCTGGTGGACAGAGCGCAGACTTCCCTAGCTATTCTAAGTTTGATGACTCAATCACACAGCGTGCTATTTAGAGCAGGCTTTCTTCTGGTGGATTTAAGGAGAACTCAGCTCATCTGTGGCGGCTCAAAGAAGGCTGTTTGTTATCTGTCAGGACCGGGAACAGCTTCAGTAGCATTCATCGGCGCCATCTGTCCCACACCAAAACTGCACAACTCCTAAGCCTACCTGAAACGTGAAAGGGAAAGCAAAATAATAGGAAATGAAGGAAGGAATTTTGTGGTTGAGGAGAAACCATCCCATCATTCTCTTTGCCAACCAGGAAAAACCACGAAAAACATACGGTTAGGGTGGCTGGCTCTAGAAATCGAACCCAGGAGCTATTGAGTGCTAGCCTCGCACGTTGCCGCAAAGCATCTCGCTTGATTTCGTATGTAATTGTTAAACATTTGAACGAAGTGGCAAGCCTGTGTTTTTATTGCAGAGTTTATCAGAAAGAGTGAAGAGAGGTAGTCTTGGAAATTGAACACGGACCATTTGCATTAGTCTATTCCAAAAAAGGGTATTGATTCTGGGCACTGGAAACCAATAATGGAAAATTTGCTTCGCACGCGATTCCGCCTCTTCCGGTGAAGTATAACCAGAATGAAAGAAAAGTCCCAGGCTAACAAGATCCTGCTGTCTCCCTACTTCCTTCATCAATGCCACATTTTACTCAAGTTATTTCAGCCATTTCCTCACCAAATGGCTATGGCCAAGCTCAGGGCTTTTCCATCATTAGGAAAACAGCTTTAAGGAGGTACCATTACCATTAAATATCCTATCGCGCACAAATGAAACGTTTTATACGACGTATTACCTTCGTATTTTTCCATCTGTATAATTGCATGATCATGTTTTCAGAAGAAACAGTTTTGAACATTGTAAACGATTAGATCTCGGACCTGATTTCAGGGTTTCTTCAGCTACCTGTTCTTGCAAGATTTTAGTTTGTAGCCTCCATCCGTTTTTCTTTTTTTCTTTTTATAGTGCTTTTACTACTATGATACATTGGTGATACATGGAATGAAGATGGAGCACCGCTGGAATGCGATGACGGGGGAAACCTGAGAACCCCGAGAAAACCCACCCATGTGCCGTTTTGTCCACCACAAATCTCACATGCGATATTCCTCCGTTGCAACACGTTGTATAGGTCTGGTGCCGTAAATATGGCCATTTGATTTGCATGAGTCGGTATTTTTGCTATAAAATGAAATGGCCTGTTATTTATGGACGCTCTTTAACTGCTTTGGTTCTCAGCGTCCCATTCTATATTGGGCGTGAAAGGTCGCTTAATTTTGCTCAGAGGCCTCTCTTATCAGGCTTGAGGTTCTTTTACGTGCCGTAAATCTACGACACGGGACCCACAGCTTTACTTCCCTTCCGAAGGAAGCCATGCTAAGGATTTTTACGCCCGAAAAAATCTATCGTCCTCCGCCGGGTTTGAACCCGCGACCTTGGGTATATGAAGTTAGCATGGTAACCATTACACTAAGGGCGACATTTTTTTTTTTTTTTTTTTTTGCTATATAATTTCAGGGTAACACATTGGGATAATGAGCACTCATAAGCATTTTAATACAATATAAACGATAATAAAAGTAGTTTCCGTTTATAACCCATTAATTTACCTTTCCTAACTTATACTATAAAAAAAATATTTATTTTTTAAAGTTTCGAGAATGAATGAATTGGAACACGTTCAATTACATTTTTGCCAAATATCCCTATAATTTTTAAATGGTTCTGAATTAAAAATGTTCGCTGTACATGACATACGCTGCATAATATACTTATTCCTCTTGTAGTGAAATACCTTCGTCCAAACTGTCTCCATATATTCAAACAACTACTGTGTGTTTACCTCTGCCGTGTCTGTCTCTCTCACAACTCTGCACTACCATAAAGCAAATGAAGGATTGCTGTACATGCTGGCAATGTGTGTCTGTTCCGTTGCTGTATATCAAGACTGGAGGGATGGACGGGACGTCATACGCGGGTGCAGTGTATACACAGACAACGTATATTGTTTTTTATTATGTTTAACGCCCGCTTTTACTACAAATTTCACCGCAGGTGATGCTGATGATACATGGAATGAAGATGGAGTACCGGAGGAATGCGATAACATCTGGAGAAAATCCACACCTCTCCAGCTTTGTCCACCACAAATCCCATATGCGATCGCCTGGGATCGAGTCTAGTGGGTCTTGGTGAGTGGTGAGTGGCCTAACCTAAACAATTTTTTTTGTGCTGAATTCGAAAATGATTTCCATTTTTTTCCGATCACATCAGGTTTTCAAAATATTCATCAATAACTAATAATGAAATTGTAACTTTGTGAAGCATATTAAAATTACCTTCAACAAGAACCTTTGGTGAAAAACTAAGCCAGAATTTATTTGCCACTAATTGGTCGTTATTTAATAACAATTATAAGCACATTCATAGCCTTACCTCAATATTCCATTCCAAATTTTCTCCTCTTTGATCTTTTCGCATGTTATTTTCAGAGCAGCTCCTTTTAAAATTCCAGCAATAATCGGCCACGATGTTAACACTCCACTTTCCTTGATACCTCATTCCCATATTTTTTATATGCTGGTGAAATATTTCACCCTCACTAACCTCCTTAATTAGGGAAATAATTTAGATGGGAATAAAGGAATTGTGCTTTGACATTATGTCGCAACCAATCAGGTTGAGATTTTGTAGCATTACTTTCACTATGTTAGCATAATCTGTTTTTTTTATTTCCATGGAAACTAAACAACAACAGTTCTGAAAGCATTCAAGACATCCTTAACTTCTCGACTTATAGTATTCTCGAACTGATTGTATATCATCAGTTTTCGTATTTGTGGACCAATGAATACACCACCTTTTTCATATACTCATAGGATGTTTAAAGCACTCTATCTAGAGTTTTCACAAATTGTTTCATTAAACTTAATTTACTAGGAGAGGTGGCAACAATACTTCTGAGGAATAAATAAGAGGATCACATTTTATATTTTTTCGCCCGCTATTAAATTAGTCCTACGTGGCCACTGTTCTCTTTATTTGGACCTAGCTCTTCCATCTCATTCACATAAACAAACAAGGGTATTTAGTGAAATCAGCCTGCTGACCTAGTAATAGCCAAATATCCTGAAATAGCCACAGACTAGCCATAGATGGTATTTTTATTGTAGTTTTTGTAACAAAAAATTTACATTTTCATATGTCTCCTTTAAAACAAAGGAATGGGCTACAGGAATGGAAGGATGAATGTTTCTATTATGAAGTGAAACACACTTAAGACTTTTTTGAGAAGAATTTATGAAGAATCTCCACTTTTTGGAATTATAGTTAGTTATAAAATCTTAAGACAACAAGGATGTTTTAGCAACACACTAAATTTTCTTCTTCAGCAAAAAAAAAAAAAAAAAAAAAACAGACAGATTTCTTCTCATGATGCCTGTACCATGAAGAATATGTACTTCAGCCAATACTTTCTTTTAAGCTAGAGCCTAATATTTCTGCTGATTTTTTAGGCAAATGTAAATCCCTCACAAAAGTATTAAGCTCACTTTGATTGAAGCATCTATCTTGCTCAAAACTATCTGGTTAATAAGTATGTTTCTCTGGAGATTCGCTTCAGTGCTACTGGATGCAGACGGCAATGTATCTGATACAGGGTGTAAGGGAACCGGAATATAAGGACCGTGAGTTACGAGCGGAATGGCAGAGGAAATGTTAGAATATAGAATTGCTTTCTTGTTTTTAGCTCATTATATCCTGCTACCTTAACTTTGCAAAATTAACAATCGTCTCCATGATTTGTAGGTTGCCTCCAAACTATAGGGATATCTAAGGGCAGTGACTTCTGCTTTCCATTTTTCCAACTCCTCAACTTTGCAACACAGCTACGACATGAGGGCACCACGATTTATCCTGGAATCCCAACTAATGCCAAAATATTGAAAGTACGCTTGCTTTTAAAATCTGTTATATTCTGTCTTTGTTTTACTAACGTATATGACCCACATATGTGCCAAAGCAGATTTGGAACATTTACATAACCACGTTTCGACATTTCTAAGAAAAAACTATTATGTTGCACTTTCGCAGAAGAATGAGAACTCACACACTTCATGTTCACACAACAACAACGAAAGGCTAATCTCCAATTTTAAAACAACCTTCGATATGTTTATTACCTCAGAAAATAAATCCTTAGCTGAATAAGCTGGATTGCACTTCCATCTATACAGGGATACCCTGTGAGTTCTCTAATGCATGTTTTGTTTTAATAATCGACCTTTAAGCGTAAACATTTCCTTCAATTAATTTGTAATGCCTGAGACACTAAATATTTCCACCTCCTATTTATAGATGAGATGAATGCACATAGATAAAAATCTTCAAGAATAGCAAGGATATCTTAGCCCTTGTTCATTTTAAGAGGAAGAAACATTTTTTTACTTATCTGGGGTGGATATAGTTAGTAGACTTTAATAAATATAAACATGAATTTAATAAATAAATATAAACATAACATAAAATATAAGAATAATAATAGTTACATTATTTTACATTTTAAGTAATAAAGTTGAAATTAGAAGCTTTTGACCCGTTCTAACATACAATAAGCACACTGTATTATTATTATTATTATTATTATTATTATTATTATTATTATTATTATTATAATTATTACATTACGTACATTACGAAAAATATTCAAAACAGAAATTTTGAATTGTAAAAAATTCTGACGTGGTACGCAAAACTGTTTCCATTTTTACATTTAGTGTTAAATTGTGATCCAGAAACGTTGATTCATTTAAAAAAAGAAAACAGGCATTTAATTATCTAAGAGGCTATTATCCTTATTTCTTAAATAAATTCCAGTTTACAGTCTTTTATTTAAAAAATACTCGTCGGCACTGTGTGTTGACTGAAGATAAACTGGACGAAAATAAGCGCCATTTTGAAGCATTCCGAAACGAGCTCAATGTTTAACACCATTCAATTCATGTAAACAGTGCATTTATTTGGTGCGTGCAGATTGTTAAAGTATGCGGCAACTGTCTTAAAGTCCCAGACCTCTCCATAGTCGGTCCACTCTAACTCTAGACGCACTATCATTGATTACGTGTATGGTGAATCATTTAGTGCTTGAAGCGATAATTCCGATAGTGCAAAATAAAATTCTTAACAAGAAATAATTCGAAAGTTATCATAGATTAATTAAGAATTATTGTTTATGCCTGTCAGAGTCATTTAAATGAGTGTATATCTATGAATGTATTAATTGAACTATATATTATAAAGATCGTCTCCTTAGCGCGGTGGTAGCGTGGCTGCTTGCCCAGGTACCGGGTTCAATTCCCGGTGCCAGCGTGGGGATTTTCCCCCGCTGGGAGTCTTGGTCCAGGGAGCACTCAGCCTCGTGAGGCCCTGGAGGGACAAATGAGGAACTATTGGATGTGGAAGTAGTGGCTCCAGGACAGCATAAACCGGCCGGAAGAAATTCGCGGCCCTGACCACGTCTCACCCTCAAATACTGCCACCCCCCCCCATCTATGACACCTGTCTTGAGCCGAAATGAGGGACGCGGTGTCTGTGCAGTAGACCTTGGCCTTGGCCCCTTGTGTTGCGCAGGAGTTTAGTTTAATTTTAATTTAATATATTATAAAACAAAGATAGTAAGGACAGATGTTTGAAGTTTAAACTTCCACTAGATTCAGTTTACAATAGAAGACAATTGAAACAATAACTCTAATAGCACAAAAATACGTTAACAACAAATAATTAACAAGTTATCACACATTAATTAAGAATATATTTAATCATATTTTTTACTTTTGGTTCCAGATAAATGAAAATATCATCAGAAACCCCTAACAAAAACTTTAAACAGCTATAAGATGCACAAATACACAATAATAAATAACGCTTAAATTACGCATTGCTCCATACAAGATTCACGTAAAATAAGGTTCAGAAAGTCGTTCGCTTCCATTGTATGTTTGAAAGCGGGGAAGAGTAAACCACGTGACCAATTGTATTCAGAAGGTCAAGTCACAAAATCTCTACACAGGGAAGCTTCTCTGAACCTGGTAGGTGAGAATTAGAATTAAAACACTCGAAGAGGAACCAACAGAAACACTAAGGGAAAGATATACAACCAATAAAAATAGGAATAAACTGGACTTGATTATGATTTCTGTCCATAGTATAAGGTAATACAAGCGTAGAAAACTTATTATTACGTCAGTCAACTGATCTAATTAATCAATCTTGCTGGTCGTAGAAGAAAAGTTCATAAACAAGCGAGAGTACTTAAATGTAAAGTTAGCAATCCCATGCAGAAAACATACAAAAAGTAGACAAAATGATTGTGAAGTTGCCACGCGTAGCCTAAAATGTAAGCTTTCCCGGAATAAAATAAATGAAAAGAACGTCCGTTAAGGTGATACGTATGTGTAATTTGGAAATCCACAGTATGTAGGATATCTTATCGACACTTATACTAGTTATTACACTATAATAGTGATATTTTTTACATGTATCAAAATTCTATATTGTATAGTTATGTAAATAACAATGTTGTATTATCTAAATTCATTGTTATAATAAAATGAGCCATGTGATGCATTTTTAAAATTATTCACATAAAAATTCGAATTTTATAGAAAATGAGTATAAAAAGATCTGTCATTTAATTTGGTTTATATCACTTCTAATTATTGGAGAAAAATTATTAGTTTTCGTATTTTTCCGAATCTTGTCACCTTATTTGTAAATTTTGGAGCATTATTTGCTGTTAAAAAACAACATAAAAAGTTTGAAACATTAGTAAAAAATTGCACCGTTTGGAACATTTTGAGTATGGAAATGTGTTTGAAAATCGTTTGCAAGAGAATGAGATTTAAAGTTGGGAGTACCTTAAGCATGCGCCTTTCCATTTATAGCTTCAGTTCATTGGTAGTTAAAGAGCGCCAAGAGGGATATACAATATATTTTCTTAAAGTTATAATTAATGTTATTTCATTGTCAAACAAAATAATTTTTGAATTTTTTAACAATAATCTGGTCAATTTCACAGATGCATAACCTTAAATACTTTAAATTAGATACGCACTGACACAGTTTAGAAACAGCGTCGAATGTATAACAAAAGTACTTCAGCAGAGATATGTTTGTGTCAGCAAACAAAGAGAGTGAGGATGCGAAAGTGTAAAGTGCGGGAGGTGTATAAAGTATACTAAATAAATATTGAAGGAGACATAGTGTCACTAAACGGTGTTCCGAAACAAGAGCTAATGTGTTTCTCCTATGAACCATACAAATGCTGCATCCTATTCTGCCGCCAATTACGCTGACACCTATAACAGTTCCAGGGAACAACGGCGGATATTATTGGACCGGCCCTGAGAACAATGCGCAATCCAGATCCAGAGACCACAAGAGACAACGGGAGGTCAGTCACCTCCGACTCAGGACATAATCAGCGTCAACATCTCTGCTTCAAAGTAACATTGTAGGTGTGACGCGAAACCGCTACATAATAGATATAAACACACAGTAGTAACAGCAGCGTATTTCACTTGTGCTCACCCTTGCAGATAACACTTCGTGCGTTTAAAGAACTGTAGAACTCTTCGGGGCAAATCCAACTAAACGATGCTAACTAATTTTAATAAATAATATATTATATATAAATCATAAATTATACATAATATAAAATAATAATAATAATAGTAATTATTATTATTATTATTATTATACACCATAGCATTACATGCTGTTTTGCATGATTTTTGTTTCGAGGTATTAATGTTTTCATTTAGCCTGCTGTGTGTCTAATCTCTAATGTTAAATAAGGACTTGCCATGTTAGCCTCTACAATTCGTTAAACTTAAACGAACGAAAGTGAAATACAGCGCTGATGGGCCATCTGTCAAAGTCTGAAGCTATCTAACATTAAAAAATTTTTATTAGGCTTATTTTGATATTTGTGTGGTATTTCAAGGACTCGAATTGCCATATTTATCCTTTGTTTGGACAAAACTTAAGAAATATAAAACAATATTCTTATTTTTGACTCATTATGTTTCTCTATTTAATAATACTTTGTTTGCGTAATTTTGTGAACCACTCGTTTTCTTGTGTGCTGGAACTTAGAGTGTTTATAAACAAGTAAAGCATACAGATTCACCTGTATATGTAAGTTACATTTTAAAGCTGAATGTTTAATTGGCTCAACAAAAATAGGCATTTTGCATTATGTGAAAGTGCATAAAATATTCATGTTCAATAGCCTTCTGGGAACCATAGGACATCTAGATAAATTAGGATATATGATTCTTATTGTTAATATTTATTAAGATTCTCGGTCCTTCAGAATTTAGGACAAGGAATCTTCTATATTACGATCCCATTAATCGATAAACCAGCTGCCAAAAGCTAGGTTTGGAATTCCAAGAACCAAACAGTGACGTCGAAGAAATATTTTAACATGTCCTACTAATTATTATTGGCAGTCCAGGGAACGGAGGGAATACTTCAAGCCCGGACCAAAAGGGGACCTTTTGGGCTTACCACTCATTGGAATGCGTGTGATGTAGGAACCGAAAGAGCCTATAGGCAGGCAGGCAGGCCGGCTAACACAGACGCGCAGAGATCCCTAATAGTACCAACATTGTTGGCCTGGTCACACAAGCGGGCTGCTCAGAAAGGCTTTCCCTCTGGTGGAATCGAGATGAGCTCGTCCCACAGGAGAGGAATCAAAGAAGGCTGCCGCCTGGCAGGACCAAGGGTAACCTCCAACGAACACGCATCTACACCATCTGGTGACAAGGACAGACATTGCTGATGGTTCCGTGTCGTAAATTTACTGCACGTAAAAGAATCTCAAGCCTGATATAGGCCTCTGAATAAAATGTTATAGCATTTCACACTCATTCCTAAATGGGACGCTGTTAAAACAGTTAAAGAACGTCCATAAATAAATAAGAACAATAAAAGAACTGACTGACATTGCACTACCCTTAAGCCTACCTGAAACTGAATGAGGAAACGAAATGTTAGGAAATGAAAGAAAGGATATTGGTGGTAGAAAAGAAACCAAGACAGCATCTCCTTAGCCAACCAGGGAAAAATACGAAATACACAAAACCGAGTGTCCAGCCACAGGAACCGAACCCAGAATCTCCCGAATACGAGAGTCGCATGTGACCACAAAGTTTTCTCGTTTCCATTACTAATGTAACTCACTGATTCTTAAATGTGAACGTCTGTGTGCACTCAAAAACTCGCCGTGAGATTTTTAATTAGCTGCTATATGGATTTGTATTGACTAAATCAAAGTATATATACAAGGTAAATAAATAAACCAAACAACCAATATAATTACAATATAGGTCTGTTTAGTATATAGTTTATGCTTAAATACCACAAACAGAAGCAACGTTTCATAAACGTGGCTTTAAAACCGGACCGTGTTCGCATTAAAAAGCGTCTATACATGAGGTTGAAAAGCGATTTATTCGATCTTCCGGTACACGGGCGCAGGTAATCTTATAAATAATGGGCTAACCTGTTACATGCATGTAGCTGCAAGATATGAAGCTGGAGTCCCTAATGAGCTTTGGATGCGTATTCAACTGGCTTAGGACGGTTATATTGATGACAATGGTGGCGATACCAGAGCAGAATAATACAGTAAAGCTAATTCTTCTCAATCAAAGCTCATCGAAACGGAATAAATGGCAGATCACTTGTTAACCCCATTAGGCAACAGAGGTTGAAATCGCATAGGAGCTGTACATTGTCTGCCAAACTTGATATGCACGTCAATAGTTCAATAAACCACTAAGCTTTTCATTTTTACATAAATACACACACATGCAAACTGTACGTAATTAAATACAACCATTGATGATTTTTACCTTCTCCAGCAGAAAGGTACAATACACATTAGGTAGAGAGGATACTGTATTCTACCCAAAAATTCGATACAATACTTCACCGAAAATAAAAGCTTTTAAGCCTTCAGAAAAAAAAAAACTATAAAAAGCATTCTTAGAGAAAGGTCTGTGTATGTGTAGTGTCTATGTGGGTATGCTTCTGTGGACAGCATAACTCAAAAACTAAAAGTTAATCTAGATTAAGTACCAAACCTGTTATTTAGGTTCAGTATCTTCCAAGGAAGCCACAAGGAGATTTTCAGAAAATCCCCACCCCAATTACCCTTTACATGCAACATTTTTCGAAAATATTTTCCTTTGTTTAACATGTCATATATTTAAGATATTTAAATGACAAACGAAATGTATATTTTGAATTTTTTGACAATAGCCACTGAAGGTCTCTTGATACAGGATTATTTTTGTGTAGCTGGTAGACCGTAAGAGATAGAGAAAAACTTACGACACAAATATTATAAATACTTTTCTTTTGTTTTTTATGTAGTTTAACGTCCCTTCACCTGTTTGCTCACATTGGACCACATTGGATGATGAATGAAATCGGTTAAATGATGCTAAAATAATCTCGGTGTCCATGGAGTATAAATTTACTCGGCATATATCTTCTCATGATAATGGAAAACCAGAGGAAAACATTAACCGCACGCTAACCTCATACTACCGGGGGAGGCAAGTAGATCATGTTAATAAAACACACAAGCGTATTTGTGTCATATGCATTTTGGTAGGTTTAACCTTTTCCCTGCTATTGGTTTGAATTTTAAACTGCATAAACTGTTCTCAAACTGGAAGTCATCTTTTTATATCTCTTTTGCTTTACTCCCAGCCAAGGAAAGAGAACCGAGTTTCAATTGTTTCACATAGCGACTGGACTTTAAAAGTTTTAACGATCGCTTTGGCCTAGTGTATTCCCATATATTACTCCTACTTAGAAGAAACTATGTAATAAAAGCATTTCTGCTAATGGTTACCTTAATTAACATAAAGTAGAAAAGAGAATAAGCTTTTGAAAGAATAATTTGTTGCAGAACAGGTAGAGAAAGACATGCAAATGGAACATATAAGATTTTATTTAATTATAGTACATAGTTTTAATGTCCCCGCAATGCTCCGCTCGTTCTAAATTAAAAATTAGAATTTATTTAATCACTTTAACTGTATTGTTTTAGAAGAAAATATTTTGAGCCTGAGTGAAATTTAGTTTATAGAAACGCATTACCTAAAATAAATTTCATGTCTTTGAAATGTGTACGACATACAGCGTTTAAAACGCTTTAATGCAAATAAAAGTGTGTGCATGTTCTCTCTTTTTCCCATATAATTAAACATATGAGCTAATTGCCATCAACAAAGTATACAAAATGAGCAACATCCTAAGCTTTAAACGGATACATTTCCAGAAGAGCTTTATCATTGTGAGCATTTTAATGAAAGGGATATTCTCGAACTCCACAATATGTTATGTTTATTTGGCATTGTAAAGAGTTATTTTCCTTTTTTCTATTATTTACATCTCTAGGCAACAATGAAAATGTAGTAGTTGTGATCAAATAGAAAAGATAAAGCTCTACGTATGCCTGCATTATTTTTTCTGATATTGCCAACGCAATGAAGGTCTGAATTCTTACAAGGCTTTCAATTTAGAAAAGAAATATCTAATATGTCACACTCACATTACTTTCTCTATATATTTTTCAGTAAGCTATTATCACAAAAGCTTTTTCTTCTATGCACTTCATGTTTATCGAGATGAAATATACCAACCCGTGTTATTACACATTTTTATTTACTTGTAAGTACACTCAAATACAATAAAAATACACCTGGCGCTGTGATTTTGCTGAAAATGTAAACGTTTGACGGGGACTCGGGTCTTATTACGATTTTTATTGGGGCCATTCTGATACAATATGCCAGGCGAGTAAGAAAAGACGAAACCAATTGGGCAATCCACTCCTTCGCCCTCAAAACCGCTCTACGCTCACACAGAACAGGTTAACTTGAATAAACAGTGAGTTAATTTAGTCGACCACGTGCACGAATTACCTTGGCATTAGACCTTAAGTATGTAGCGCATAAAAAAGATTAATCTAATTTTGTATCATCCGGTGAGAGGGGTCGAGTGTTGTCCAACCAGACAGTTTGAGGATTACCGGTTCGCAACTCCGAAATTCATTTGTTGCAAGTTACGTTTCATGTCTATCCGCTTCTCTTCGTTAACGTGGTCTGTCCAATACGCTTTTAAAAACAGCAAACAGGTGAAAGATATGAATTGAGTCAGCTAAAAGATCCCATCTTACGATAAGTATTTCCGGGCGTATTTTAATGTCTTTGAGTGTACAAGTGCGTTAAAGAATGCGGTAAGCTTTAAGCAACGGTCAGATGCATTAAAAGCGAATCGCAATGTAACGGATTTAAAATGACTTCTCGTTTTGATGAAGAGAGCGGGGGTAATATATTTTTATCTTGAGAGAAGTATAAGCATTTGAAAATTCAAACCAATGACAAATGATATACAAAAATTGTTATCGTCACAATTTTTTATTCTTCTACCTTTAACTTTAATGGCCATGCCGGCTGACTTTTTCCTTTAGAACATATCGCCTATCAGCAGCGGTGTTTACTCGTGTACCCTTTCATTGCATTTTTGTTTGTTCTTTTGTTTATTATATTAGAGAAATCGCCATAACATGGAATCGAACGCGGGATCGCTAAATGAGCTCTACCAACTAAGCTATGGGGCCAGCCACAAAAAGAAAAGAAAAAGAAAAAAAAAAGTTACGTGGTATAAAGTTTGTGCATTAACGAGATCTATTTCAAATTCTGTTTGCCTCTTACGGTTTAGTAGCTTTGCAAAACTCAATCAAAATTAAGAGGATTTCAAGGCTATTTTCCGAGAATTCAAAATATGATTACATTTTCTTGAAAACACCTTAAACATAAATAGCTAATCGAAATCCTTAGTATAAGTTTTCCGTGTAAAGGGTAGTATGCGGTGGTGGCATTTTCTTAAAAATTTTCGCACCCTATCTTTCGAAAATACTGAATCTAAAAACAAAGTTTCGTATATGACCAAATTTTTATATTTAAATATACTTTTCAGGAACATGTGGAAACATGACGTTTGTCATGAACCGAGATGGGGGACGCAGCGGCCGGGCGGTAGGCCGAGGTTCTTAGTGAGCTGTGCCATGGAGTTGAGATATCTGGACACAAATACTTACCTTCCTCTAACCATGCTTCCTTTGGACTCAGGGGTATATAAAGCTGCATTTGCACTGAAATATGCATATAGATTTTTTGTGTGGGTCACTTGAATTTTTTATTTACATTACTCGGCTTCAATATGCTGTGTGTTCGGAGTTTATGGAGACACAGTACTAATAGAGTAAAACCTGGTTTACGAACTGGTTGCCCTTTGGGTAAAGAAAAAAAGGAAACTTTACTATATGCTCCTGGGAATCTGTGAATCATCTACCGTACACTGCGCGACCAGCTGTGCAGAATGCAAGAACAGATAATTCCGTCAGTGCCATGGCAGTATGCAAACTTTCCCGTTTGGAATACGTAATGCATCTTTTATAGGTAAGTGCACATATTCTAGGTTAATGATTGGTGGAACAATTGCTATTATGTCTCTTGCATTGATATTATTATTTGGATATTAACATATACATATTTTCATAGTATTGGTAATCGGCAGTCGTAGCATAAATAATTGCAAAACAAATGACAATGTTTAAATTATTAACATAATCAAACAAAAATCTCATTAACTTGGTTAATACCATTGTAATTTGTAACAAAATGCTATCATATCTA